>JAOWAN010030750.1:0-18976 GCA_028566635.1 Lobelia cardinalis | reverse complement strand
GATATAGCTTCATCGCTATCCACCGTATAACACTGAGCATCATTACCATCAAATTCCGCATTTGAAATCAGATTGCTTGCAACATCTACGCGACACATGATATAAAAAAGCTTAAAGAATCAATATACAATCACAACAGAAAAACAAAATAGGATATAAGACAAAGAGTACAAACTATGTACACTATTTTCTTGTATTTTGTTTTATTTTTGGGCCCCAATGGGGCATGAAAAGGGATCGAACCTGAGACCTTACATATTGTAAATCTCAGCTCTACCACTGAGCCGCCCCTTAGATTCCCACACTATTTCCTATACTACTTACATATTCTTGTATTCTTTCCAATTAGGTAAGTACAATGTGATCTTTATATGAGCAATCTATTGAAAAAGTAGATTGCAGACCAAAAATAACATCAAATGATACATACACTACAATTTAGGATGAAGAAAAATAAAACATGATTTCTTATATACTACTTATATATACTTGTATCTTTGTCCATTTGCTAAGTAATATGTTATATTTAGTTTGTGCAATATGTTGAAACACCAATTTCAAACCGAAATAACATCAAAGGATACATACACTGCAGTATAATACTGAAAAATAAAAATTTCTTGTATCCTAGGCTATTTGTTCAATACAATGATTTTTAACTTTCAGCAATGTGTCTCAACATCAGCTTGAAACAAAAAATCACATCAAAGGAATACAAACACTAAAGTCTAGGATACATAAAAAATCAATATAGGACTTTCCGTATACTAGTTATAGGGGTTTGTATCCTTTACTATTTGGTTAGTACTCTACGATCATAAAATTTGTGACAGTTTGCAAAGTAAATAATGTCAAGGATACATAAATTGCATTCTAGCATAAATAAATAAATAAATAAAATCATGGATCAATCATAATACAAAGCTGTTCTGCATTAAAACTTAGAGATTATTGTTATAGCATAAAGAATAAAAAATAAGAGAAAATCAAGTACTTTAATTTGCTTGTATCCTACTTAAATATTATTGTATCTGAAGGCTATTTGTTCATTACTTTTTTAATGTGGTGAAAGAAAATAAAAAGCAATGATAAATAAACTGTAATGTATAATACAAACTATAAAAAATAAAACACTAGTATAGCATAACAAGGATAGAACACAAGACCACAACCAAATTACTCATATTTTTGTGTAACCCGATTAAATATTATTGTATTCTTGTCATTTTGTTCAATAATCTCTAAGTTTTAATGCAGAACAGCCTTGCAAAACAATCAAGAAAAGGATACCAAAACAATAACAAATAATACAAAGAATTACAATGACAAAGTATTACTAACCATTACGCAACAAAATTATGTTTCAGAGCAAAAACACAATAATAAATAAGAAATATATGAATAAAATCACCGTACAATATCTCAAATTGAACTTAAACCGATCAAATTCGAACAATTTTACATATAACGAGAAGAACGAGACAAACATCAATTGAGTTTACCACAAATTTACACACACACACACACACACACAGAGAGAGAGAGAGAGAGAGAGAGAGATAGAGAGAGAGAGAGATAGAGAGAGAGGGAGAGAGAGAGAGAGAGAGAGAGATGTCAATGAGATCATACATATATATCGAACAATGATTGAAGATTTGAACCTGATGTCTCATCTACGGAAATTGACTAGTGTAGATTTGATAGAGGACTACATAGCAACGGAGACAGAATGTTCCTTTACAAATTGCGCCCGATTAATTTTCTATGATGATCGCCAGCAAATTGGATAACGATGAGCAACGACATAGAAAAGGTATAAGCGAAATTTTGGTAGAAAGAGAAATTTTTTCCAATATTAAATTCTCGCACCGAAGAAATGACAACAATAAAACTATAGTCGACTTGATGGAAGACGACCGAGAAACGGCGAGGTAACAACGACGCACCAGTGAGGCAACGCACTGCAGAATCCCAATCGCCCTAGGGTTTAGAGGAAAGAACAATTTTTTTCTTCAGAAATTAAACACTCTGATATTTCCCTAATCTAATGACCTTAATGTTTCGAATATTTACCAAACTAACATTAACGAGAAGGAAAATCGGGTTTAATAATGTTCACTTAATTAATTTGATGCTAGGGTTAAAGTTCCTAATTTATTTAGGTTCCTAATTGAACAGCTATCTAATAGGATCTCATTGAGAACCTAAATAATTTAGGTCTCGCGAGAATCATTAGTATACAAAAATTATCACCAAGAAACAAAGATTATATTTAGTTAGGATACATAAATATCAAATGCCTACTCGGATACATAAAAATTAACTATGATACATAAAAATCTATTTTTCGTATCCTAGTGATAATCTTTGTATCATAGGGATGCGTTTCAATAGGAACCGTCGTCATAGTAATGAAATTGCTACTGTGTTCGGGAATTCACGAACACATTATTGAAAATTGCTACTGTGTTCGTGAACACAAACACATTACTGAAAATTACTACTGTGTTCGTGAATTCAACGATCAAGATTGATTCTTAAGATTTTTACGTTATTTAGGTACTCATTTGAATTATATATAAATAAATAAATAAATATATAAATATTAATAAAGCCCTCCTACTTTCACTTTTTCGAAATTTGTACATCTAAAGTCAAATCCTCAATATGTTTCAACTCCACCACAGTTGGACAAATCCTCACTCTCATTAGAATATATTGCATGGTCTACATGGCATTATCCTAAGCTAATTTCCCCTCGTCAACCTAGATATTATTTAACTCCTCACACTATTCAGCATGCCTGGTCTAAATTTAATTGAAGAAGTTATTGAATATCTTTACCACCCATATGTACTATTTAACTCCTCACACTATTCAGCATGCCTGGTCAACATTAAATTGAAGTTATTGAATATCTTTACCACCCATATGTATACAATTTTCGGATAGTATATATACTCAGCACCATAATGAACCAAAAGCGGTGAATGAGTATAAGAAAATATTCATCATTTTTCCGCATAATGGCACACAGAACTCTACACAAAATAAGGAGTATTTTACAAACCACACACACTTACGTTTTATAAAAGTCATTATGTGTAAAGTGTGTGAAATAAATACTCTTCCAAATTCAGTATAAAAAAAAACGGTAAAGAGCATACCAACAAATATAAATAAGAAAAGAGAATTAGACTTAAATCATAAGTGTGATATTTGATGATATATAATATAAGAGATTTTGAAATAATTAACATTACAAATCATCACAACTAACACACAATATGGAGTAATCACAAAGCACTTGCATTTTCTTGTAGCTATATATGATCAATGCTGAAACTCTTAACACATTTTGTAGCCTTATAAAGAAATCCCTTCATTCTAATCAAACCCTAACTTCTCGATTGAACTTGGGATACCTAGCTTTTCATCACATTTAGGCATCTTCTTCTCTTTAATAACGAGAAGGTTAGGGCCCGGTTCAAGTCCCGTGATGGACCCTATGAAGGAGAAACTATAATCTTGTTGATGATCAAGAATACCTACCTTTAAATGCTCTTTAATTTGTTATTCTTATAAGCTCTAGCTAATAAATTATAAGGCTTGGATCAGGAAGTCAATATTTAACGATATATGATATATAGTTTATATATAATGATCAAAGTACGTAAAAACATAATAGAGATCGATATAAAGAGATAAAATGATGTACACCCATCAAAGATCAGAAATCAAATATCATGTAATATAAAACCTAAATAATTATGGTTTTTCTTGATCCATGTCCCTCACACCATTAACAAAAATAGACAATGAATTAAGAAATAACCCTCTCATTATCCCCCTTTTAACCAAGTCGTATGCGGTGACGTGCATGCCCTAACACTTCACCCATGCAAGAGCCACATGTGATGATTTTCGATATAAGGTGTAGGTCTGGGAGGGAGGGTTTCAAGACGAAATGAAAATTTTTGGTATACTTGTGGGTGGGTGGGGCTTTTATTTTTTTATCCTTTCATGTGTTATGATGATACCAGTGAACTTGAAACGAGCATTGCATGTGCATTTAAAATTTTTCATCGTCTATGTTCTTCAAAGAAAAAGAAAAAAAAAAAAACAATACAAAACGAAACGAAAAAGATACAAACATACTAAGGATCCCAAAAAAAATCTTTCACTATTTATTTATTCAAGATAGTTAATTTCTGTTTGGATTTTTTTGTTTCAAAATGGTATTTATCTCATATCACATGTCTTTTAAAACGACACGTATTTTAAATTAACTACAATTTAGAGTTTAAAATTTTACGATCATCTTTTAACTCGAGATTTTCTATCACAAATGGTGTCTCATTTATCGTCACATAGTTTTTAAAAACGATACGTAACATAAAATTTAGAGTTTAAAATTTTATAATCCAGATAGGAAATAATTGTTATTACGAACTTTGGTAGGTAGGGAGTACTAACAAACACTAAATAATGGAAATGACTTTTGTATTTAATTTCCTATAAATAAGCACTCCAATTCTTTTTCTTCTTTTAATCAATAAAGTTTTCCAATTCTTTTTGGTTTTCTAACAAGATAACAAATTTTGGGTTCACCGAACCATGCATGCATGCGTCCTATAATAATGAGGAGGAAGTTGTACATGAAGATCAGTACCCTATAGCTGCTACTGCTAGCTTTGAGGACAAGGTCCTAAATTTCTCTGTTTCCATTTTTGAGGTATGTCTTCCTTCACTTCCCACTACTCTACTAGCAGCTATTGAATTTGCACTCTAATCTGGAGTAATTAATTTTGGTGTTACAAGTCCCAAAAATGAACTTTTAACTTTAACAAGTGCGAAATAATTAGTCGAATATATAGTTCAAGGTACAACAAGTCTGAAAAAAAGTGAGTCCAACGACCCACTTTTGTGTACTTTTGCATGGATGTGTTTAGAGTTCATTGTACTACTATTCCGGCCATTAATATTTTGTAATAGCTTGCAGGCCGAAAAATGGTGGAAGGTATTGTTAGCGGAGACCAAGACAATAATACTACACGAAAGAGAAGATGTTGTACTGGACTCACCAAAAATGATTTTTTCCCCGAAGAATCATTTCAGAACTGGGGAAATTATGTCAACGCGTTACGCGACACGAAAGCGCGCCTCAAGAACCGTGTTTTCACGCGATCGCTCGACCACCTAGAGCTGAACCAAATGCGTGCTCGCAGCCAGAACGAGATGAGGAAGACGCTAAATTGGTTCGACATTTTCTGTTTCGGGGTTGGAGCTGTAATGGGTGCTGGAGTTTTTGTTCTTACTGGAGAAGCTGCAGGGCATCTTGCCGGTCCGGCTGTTATGCTGTCCTATGCCATATCTGGCATTTCTGCATTGTTATCTGTCTTGTGTTATGCTGAATTCGCTGTCGAGCTTCCTGTGGCTGGAGGATCGTTTGCATACCTGAGAGTCGAGCTAGGCGATTTTGTCGCTTTTATTGCAGCTGGGAACATCCTGTTTGAATATGTTGTAGCCGGAGCAAGCGTGGCAAGATCGTGGACTTCTTATTTTGCAACATTATGCAATTACAGTCCTAATGATTTTCGTGTCAATGTCTCATTTCTCAGCGAGGGCTACAACCATTTAGATCCCATCGCAGTAGCTATCTCCATCGCCATTTGTGTTGGCGCATGCTGGAGCATAAAGGGTTCCTCGCGGTTCAATTCCGTTGCAACAGTAATCCACTTTGTGGTTATCGCTTTCGTGCTCGGGGCCGGACTGACAAAGGCGAAGCCCGCTAATCTTCGGCCATTCC
This sequence comes from Lobelia cardinalis, assembly GCA_028566635.1. NCBI lineage: Eukaryota > Viridiplantae > Streptophyta > Magnoliopsida > Asterales > Campanulaceae > Lobelia > Lobelia cardinalis. Next base: position 13,167 of record JAOWAN010030750.1, on the reverse strand, counting down.
TCCCTTTTGGGATGCGGGGAGTTTTCAAAGCCACGGCCGTGCTATTCTTCGCTTACGTGGGATTTGATGCTGTAGCAACCCTGGGAGAGGAGGTCAAGAATCCCCGCAGAGATATCCCCATCGGTCTGATCGGATCCATGGTGGTTGTCATCACGACTTACTGCCTCCTAGCAGCAACAATTTGCTTGATACAGCCGTACAATCAAATTGATGTTGATGCACCTTTCACGATTGCGTTCCAGGCCATAGGGATGAACTGGGCCAAGTACATAGTTGCATTTGGCGCGTTGAAGGGGATGACAGCGTGTTTACTAGCCAACGTAATCGGGCAAGCGAGGTATTTCACACACATTTCACGCACGCACATGGCTCCGCCCATTCTTGCAGTGATCAGTGCGAAGACGGGGACACCAATGAATGCAACCATGATCATGACTGTCGCAAACTGCATCGTCGCTTTCTTCACCAGCCTGGATATATTGGCGAATCTCCTCTCCATTTCTACGCTATTCATATTTTCGTTAGTTGCCATGGCACTGCTCGTCAGACGATACTATGTTAGTGGGGAGACGTCAGATTCCACACGGAACAAGCTCATCGGCTTCCTGTCGTTAATAGTTGTCTCCTCTATTTGCTTTGGTCTTCTTTGGGCACTAGGGGTGAACGCTTGGGCTGGTTACTTAGGCGTGGGCGTTGTTTGGTTCTTAGCAACATTGGGACTACAGTTGATGGTGAAGGAAGCAAGGAAGCCGAAACAATGGGGCGTGCCATTGATGCCATGGTTGCCATCAGCAAGCATAGCAATCAATTTGTTCATCATGGGTTCGATTGATGGACCATCATTCGTGAGATTTTCCGTCTGGACAGTCCTTTTACTCGTATACTACTTACTCGTAGGGTTACATGCTTCATATGATGCATCAAAGGAAATCTTCAGCAGAAACACCGATGCAGCCCAGATGAGAAATATTGAAGATGGTATTGCAACAAGTAATGAAGTTGCGATGAACAGAACACACCATGAAGTAGCAATGAACGGAACACACCATGAAGTAGCGATGAACGGAACATAGCACGAGGTGAAGTTCTCACCATTTTTATTTTTTTCGCCAAAATGAAGCTAACCGAGAAGCGAATTCCAATAAAATCCTACTTTACTCCATTGGGAAGCAACTTTTTAGTTCTTATTGATGTAAAGTTGTATCACATGCATATGAATGTACTAAATCGATGAATAAACCTTATATAGTCTCATATTATATATAGTTTGATCATCTGACAAGAGAGATGCGCCAACATTTCCAGTTTTAATGCACCACCATTTCATAGGGTGCACTATGCTTCGACAAAAGAGAACTACGTCTACGTCTCAAAATGAGCGTCAGTTTTCAGTCAGCATTATTAATTTTTAAATGAAAATTTGATTTAAGTTTTATCTATAACTTTAAAATTTATTGAACACGAAACTTATAATAACTTAGTGTAGTTTCTATACATTTATTGAACCAAATTACTAAACTATAGTCGATTTTTTGAAAATGATCATCAAATCTTGGACTAAGCATGCAACGAACCCCAAATCTCATAGGAGAGGCTTTAAGAGATGCATGATCTCTGACCTCAAACTCTAATTTCCGGTCAACATAGTTTTTCCGTCTACTCTGCACCACATGAATATGCTACCTAATGATCTCAATCTTATTAGCTATTTGCTGCAGAATTTTGGGTCTCAAAAGTTATCGTTCACCGACATCGTTCCAACAAATATGTGTTCTGCACTTCCTTTCATAGAGTGCTTCATATGCAGCCATCTACATTCTGGATTGAAACTGTTATTCAAACAAACTCTACTAAAGGTTAGCTATCCTACCACGAACCAGCCACATCGATAGCACATGCGCACATGTCCTCCAATGTCTGAAATGTCCTTTCTAACTAGCTAGCCATCTGTATGAGGGTGAAAATCCATGCTAAAATTTAACTTTGTCCCCAACGCTTTTTTCAATTTACCCCCACAAATTAATACGAAAATCAACTAAACCAATGCCAAACTCGCTTAGAGTTGTACAATAGAATACAAAGAATTGCATGCACTCGGGACATTAATTTCAGACGAAATCATTTGAAGAGGTGTACGTTAAGGAGGACGTGACAATATTCAATTCGATATATGAAAACCCAAGTACACAATTTGAGTAAAAGGAAATGTAAACGGTTCTGAAAATAAACAGCGAGTAAGAAAGCTTTAGTACTTATGTATGTTCACTGTTATGTAAACAAAATATATAGAAACAAAAAGAGCTACATGTCTTACCTGATCACGAATCAAGATTAATGAAAGTTCTAGTTCTCTCATTTCCACATACCCCATCTCTTGACAAGAGAATATCGTGAATCACTCGCAGTTGAGCTACAACACGGTAATATCCATTCTCTCTCCCCGGGAGTTCCATTGAGCAAGCAACTCCAATTTTGAGTATCGAAATCAATCACTCCTCCACTTTTGCAATGCTTCTGTTAGAAGTGCTACAGTTAGTGCTATTTTCCTCTCCGTCCTCTCCGAATTGAAGAAGCATTGGATCAACAACTCCAACAAGTCTTTCAGAAAATGCCAACTTTGCAAAGTTATGAAGATTCATACTTCCGTGAAATATGTCATCAGTTGGTCTCTTTCTAGTAAACATCTCCAATAAAAGAATTCCATAGTTGTATATGTCTCCACAAACTCGTGATGCCTCACTGCCCATTGCGTATTCTGCAAACCACATTGTAAGGTCCCACAATTTTTTCACCAATTAATTTAATAATAATAAATAATATTGTGATAATACTAACCCTAATTAGTAAAATATAACAAGGTTTGTTAGTTAACTTTGACCAATAAACTAATAGGGAAAACCTATGAGCATAAAGGGTAAATTAGAGGATTGTAGGAAAAGTAACAAAACTTGGAGGGCGTCTAGGTGCATTTTCAGCTTAGATTAGTGACTAAGCACCGTTAGCTTGATGAGCTAGAACGCAAGTGAAGGTGTGCCCTCTACTTTGTCATTCACCATGAAAAAACTATCATACACCATGGAATGACACCTATTAAGGGAGAGCAACTATAACAGCTAAACCTTTTCCATCTTTTTCCCCTCATTTTCACACCACCATAAATTAGTTTAAAAGAAAAGGATAAGAAGCAAGAAGAGAAGGAAAGTTCTGCACCAAGAGAGAAGAGAAGGAGAAAATTTTCAAGGTGAGGAAATTTCTCTTCCCTCCTTAATTTCTTGCTTTTAATCTATTTTTTTGAGTATTCGATCTCTCCGAATTTACTGGTAACAATCCGTGTGGTAGAAAATTCTGAATTTTTGATATATTGTTCAATTGTTCAATTGTACGTGTATCATGTACTTCTCCCTAAAATTTCATAAAATTCCGAGGTTGGGAAGCATCTCAAATAATTCATGCAAGTTACTGTCATGCGATCAAAATTGTAGACAAATGTTCTGCATTTAAATGGCCGTAGATCGACATGTAATTGATCAATTAAAGTGATTTCAAGGTCTAAATTCTATATCAAGGAGTCTATTATATGGATATGCAGAATTGATAATATTTGGAGTTGTAGTAAATATTTGGTGAATATAATGGTATACAGATATTGATTCTGAACTAACCAGAGTAAAACAACTAGGGGTGGCAATTTGTGACCCGATTAAACCTGTGGGTTTATAATTTTTTCAAAATTAACCTATTTAAATGAGTGATAATCAATAAATTTAAACATATTTAGTAAGTTAATGTTAAATATATTCAAATTTATTGATTATAACTCAATTAAATAGGTTGATTTTAAAAAAAAATTATAAACTCACGGGTTTAATCGGATCACAAATTGCCACCCCTAAAAACAACCATAGAGAGTTCAATATATAACGGATTTCGATTATTATATGTTCTTAGAAAGCTAACTCAAATATCTTTATTGGGTAGTAAAATCAAAATTTATGAAGTTTTGACATAGAAGATATAGAGGGTTTAAATCTGACTATGGGGAAACTAGTTGCAAGAAAATCTGTTTGAGTATAAACCTTAGGATGCCTACAAGGTGTTTGGTGAATTGTTTGAGTTGTGAAACCGTTGGAGAAGAAATTGATGATTGGAGGGTCTGAACTGAATGCCTTATTTCTATTTTTATGTTGGTCAAGTTCATAGAGTCGATTTAGGTACATTCCAGTTTGAACAACAATAGAAGAATGCATTTTGTCCCTTCATGGGTTTAATTGAATTTGAATGTGCTTGGAGTTGAAACCGGTGTTTGATTGATGTTAATTGATGAAAAACTATGGTATGATTGGGTTACTTTTGGGGATAATTTCTGGACAGATTGGAACACTTGAAATCAAGTTAAAGGCTAAATTTCTTGGCTGCACAACAGAGGGCAAAAGCTGGGCAAAACTGGGGAATATGCTGTCCATTTTGTTCCTCTTAGAAAGTTGGGTTGTATTCCTTCCATAGTCCAGATTTGATGATGTTTGATACATGGAAGGAGGCTGAAATAAGGGAGCAATGATATCTATAAAAGAAACATAAATTTCTTTGTTTTTAATGAATCTAAAATACCTTGATTAGTAATCTCGATCATACAAAAGAAAACTAAGTTAGACTTGAACTAAACATTTAACTGCATTGGAACCTTAATGGAGTTTAAACCCTTAACTATACCAAGACTAGATGTTTAACCATTCAATATAGAAGATTATTAAATGGTTAGCTATCCAAGATCAATCTAATGATTCTATCAATCATCTAATCCTAAATCCCTTGATCAGGGAATTACAGAATCCGCTATATTTACAATAGAATACAGTATAAATTTACCATGTTCTCCTTTCACTCCCCCTCAAGCCGGCTTGTAGATATCCTCCATTGCCAACTTGCCTACAAAATAGTCAAATTATTTCTTATGCAGTACTATGGTAAGGATGTCGGCTGTCTACTGAGTTGTTATTCTACTGAGTTGTTGGTACATAAGGAATACAAATCAGACCAGTTTCAGGTTTCAAGTTTCTCCTTCATGAAGTGTTTGTCAGCTTCGATGTGCTTGGTTCTATCATGTTGGACTGGATTATGAGCGATTAGAATGAAGCCCTGGTGTCGCTGCAAACTTTCGTCAGAAGTGTATAAGAGATCTTTAAGTCCTCTAATCTAAGAACCGCTTGAGCCATATTGCCTCACAAATCCCTCATGTCGGATCAAAATTCAGCTTCGACACTGCTTCTGCTACAACATTTAGTTTTTTACTTCTCCAAGTGACAAGATTTCCTCCAACAAATGTTCACTATTTTGATGTTGATCGCCTATCAGAAATGTTCCCACCCCAACCCAATCAGCATACGTATAAACTTCAACATGTGTATTATCACACCTAAACATAAGACCTTTTCCAAGGATACCTTTTAGGCACCTTAGTATTCTATAGCCAGCTTCAAAGATTTATTGTCCTCTTGAATGCATGAATCGACTAACCACACTAACGGTGAAGCATATACTATGCGAATCTATTTCAGGACAGGCATGTAACAAATATATTAATCTCCCCACCAATCGCTGAAACTTCATCCTTTCAATCACGTTGGCATCAACTTAAGCCTCGACAATTATGCCCCACAAAAGTTCTGTCTCCTCGAGTAAATCTATGATGTATTTCCTTTGATTCACGTAAATACTTTCCCTTGATCTTTGCAAAATCCAACGACAATAGCAACAACAAAGCCTTAATCACAATCACTTAGGGTAGGCTAATGAACTTTTTTCCGCAATTCCATGTAGATCCAATGCCAAGTCACCATAACGATCAAAATCTTTCATGTCTTTCTATATTGCCGATGTCCATATTAACTTTGGCCTACCCCATACCGTAGCTTGATTAAGACAAATAAAGTCGCACTTCCTAACGAGCACTAAGGGGCCAACGTTATAAATGACCAAACCATCTTAGCGGTTCTCTCTTATTTTCTCAAATCTCTACTATAGTTTTTTATCGTTTCTCGTATTTATTTATTACGAAGCATATTTTTTTCAAGTTTTACTAGACATTCATCAAAGCATTTGCATTTTCGCTATACTCATCTTGTTAGCACGTTCCTTTTTAGTAGCTCAACACTCAATTCCATACAATAAACAGGCCTACCTGCTATCCTATAAAATTTTCCCTTCAGCTTTATTGCTATACCTCTATCACATAACACTCCATGCGCTCTTCCATTTCATCCAACCAGATTTTATTCAATGATTTACATCCTCTTCAATCTCTCCATCTTAATTGACGAATGATCCTAGATATTGAATTTTTTTCTTTTGAGGTATTTCTTCTCCATCTAACTTAACTTTCACTTCACTAATACTCCTCTTACCACTAAAGTTGCAAGCCATATACTCTGTTATGCTCCTACTTATTTTAAACTATTTGACTTCTAAAGTTTCTCTCCACTATTCGAACTTATCATAAACCTCATTATTTGTTTCATCGATAAGGACAATGTCATCGACAAGTAGCATGAACTAAGGTATATCATCTTGTAGATGTCTAGTTAGCCAATCCATTACTTAGGCAAAAAGATGTGAGCTTAAGCTCGATCCGTGGTGTATGATCCATCTCCCGTACCAACATTGTCATTCTGAAGGAAGCCCTATCGTTGGTCTCTTCTTTAGATAATCAAGAAACTACTGCTCTGTCTGCTCTCAACTATGGAATTCCCAAGCAAAGCTAAGGTTGTCGTTATCTTCAACATGTGTGTACCATTGGACTTTGGAAGAAGAGTAATTTCGTCATTCAGCCATATTTACTTCCTAAATACTACTAGATTCCTTTTCAAGGCGTTCACATTTAACCCACCGAACTCACTCTCTCCCCGCTACTGCAGGCTGCAGCCCACACCCACTCTGCCACCGCCGTTCACTATTACGATGTCAACCTTGGGGGGTGGAGAAAATTTTTTCCTAAAATTTTGAAAAAAATAACTATACATACGATGTAACAAACATAAAGCAAAAAAAGATACAGACTAAACGCATAGTTAAGCGATGGTTCAAATATCAAATAAATATTTAATTCTATTTTCTATAGATACCGATCCTTAAGCTTTGGATTTCTCTTAATTTTCTCATTCTTAAAGATCTTAATAGCCTTCCCTTTCTTATTGCGCCTTCACAACTTCTCTATATTGAGTGATTCCAACCCTAGCTAAATTGAATTTTGGATCCTCTATATCAGCCCATGGGTTAAACAGAAGAAAATGTGCATTTTTTCTTCTGCCGAACGAGTACATGGGAGGGATTTTGTCCAAAACTTTAAAACCCAACCTACCAGCAAAACACACACACACACACACACACATCTTCACGGGGCCGAGTTAAATACACACAAAAGAAATGAAATCAACACTTCAAAATTCAAATATCAAGGCAAGGCTTACCTTATTATCCCCTTCTTCATCGTTGGCCAGCAGCCGCTCCGGCCTCTCTCTCTCTCTCTCTCTCTCTCTCTCTCTCTCTCTCTGCTGGAGTTGTTATAGGGGTCGACCAAACTTTTCATTAGCATTGAGATGTGTATAATTTGACACTGCCCATTTCAAAATTATTAATTTTTTTTTTTGGTAAGAAATTATTTTTTTTAATTTTTTTTAGTATCTTAATATTTGAGATTTTGTTTCATATATTAATTGATATTCTTTTTGTAAATATTTATTGATATTAATCAATACAATTAGATTATAATAATATAATATTATTGAGAAGATAAAAGCTAATTTAATTTTTTTATTTTATTAAATTTTGTAATGGATTATGTTGATCATTCAAATTTGATTAAATCACTGGGGTGAGAGATGCAAATTACACCATGGTTGCGTTCTCCTGGGTGAAAAATCACCCAGATTTTTTGATTTTTGATTTTTCTATCTCATTGGTGCCATATTTTTTCTCTCTATCTCTCATACTTTTTACTATAATCATTACAAAATTCTAAAAATAAAATCAATAATCCAAACGCACCCTATATAATTACACCATTGATTGTTCTTACTACAATTCTTTTGGCAAAAATAATTTGATTTGGTTTTATTCGAACAAATATACATGTCAGAATATATCGTTAATTTGTTGCTCATATGTTCCAAAATGGATGACAACTTTTCATCTTAAAAGGTAGATAAAGTTTTTACTATATTATTACTTGAAATATTTAATTATCTTTCAGATTCTAACATTTTTATTATGGTAAGAGTGATAAGTAAATTATTAATAGTAATTTTTTATATTTGAAAAATAAAAAAATATTTTATTAATTATTGATCAAAGTATAATTAGATTAACAAACTTTGATCAAAAGTTATTAATCTTTTCGTTTCATTATAAGTATCATATTTTTAAATTTTATTAAGTGTTTTTTGACGAAACAGGAAATTAGTACTTATTTTGGAACGAATAGACTGCTATTAAAATTAAACTGATACATGTAAAGAGTGAGAAATGGTTGGTATTTTGTTAAAATATAATTATTATCGGTATTGGCTGAGAAAATAATTTATTCATAAAAATTTAGTAAAAAAAAAAACTTAATAATTAAAGGAAATTGAAAATGGAGAAAGGCATTGTATTTTGGAACTATAATTCAAGAGTAAAACTGCAAATTAAACCCAACAACTTGAATTGGCAAATTAAAACAAATGAAATCGTACAAGTGAAAAAAAGGAAACGAAATTAAATCGCTGGATTTGGTAAAAATGCAAATTAAAACAAATCAAATCATGCAAATTAATGGGAGGATCTCCTAGAATAATGGGAGGAAGTTATATATGATGAGTAGCCTCTCTGGTTTTCAGAAGATGCTCCAAAACCCTAGCTAGCTAGCTAGTTTCTTTTCCTCCCTTCCTCAGTCTTCATCTTTGAGGTGTGTGTGTGTGTGTGTGTGTGTGTTTTTGTGCATGGATGTATTACTTCTTGTTTTCCTTTTTCAAGAGTACTCAAGAGTATATCAGTCATGCAGAGTTCTTAATTTGTATCATTAATTCCATTACTATTTTGCAATAGCAGATCAAAAAAATGGTGGATCCTGGTAATGTTAGCATGGACCAAAACAACAACAATGCTGCAGGAAATAGGAGCTGTTGTGGATGCAACAAGAATGATTTGTTTCCTGAAGAATCATTTCGGAACTGGGGAAATTATGTCAGAGCATTACGCGACACAAAAGCGCGTCTCAAGGATCGTCTTTTCACCCGATCACTCGATGACCTAGAGCTAAACCAAATGCGTGCTCGCAGCCACAACGAAATGAGGAAGACCCTTAATTGGTTCGACATTTTCTGCTTCGGTCTCGGATCTGTAATGGGGGCCGGAGTTTTCGTTCTCACGGGAGAAGCTGCCAGGGATCTTGCCGGTCCGGCTGTCCTGCTCTCCTATGCCATATCAGGCATCTCTGCATTGCTATCTGTCTTGTGTTATGCTGAATTTTCTGTGGAGCTTCCTGTGGCTGGAGGATCGTTTGCATACTTGAGAGTTGAGCTAGGCGATTTCATCGCTTTTATTGCAGCTGGGAACATCCTGTTTGAATATATTGTAACGGGAGCTGGCGTGGCACGGTCGTGGACTTCCTATTTTGCAACATTATGCAACCACAAACCAAATGATTTTCGCATCAATGTCTCGTTTCTCGACGAGGGCTACAACCATTTAGATCCCATTGCAGTTGCGATCTCTATAGCAATATGTATTGGTGCGTGTTGGAGCACAAAGGGTTCCTCGCGATTCAATTCTTTTGCAACAATAATCCATATCATGGTTATTGGTTTCATACTCGTGGCTGGACTTACAAAGGTGAATACTGCTAATTTTCGCCCATTTGTTCCTTTTGGGATGCGGGGCGTTTTGAAAGCCTCGGCCGTGCTCTTCTTTGCTTACGTGGGATTTGATGGCGTTGCGACTCTGGGGGAGGAGATCAAGAATCCCGGGAAAGATCTCCCTATTGGCCTAATCGGATCCATGGTGGTCATCATAGTGACTTACTGCCTCCTGGCAGCGACAATTTGCTTGATGCAGCCGTACAATCAAATTGATGTTGATGCACCTTTTACGATTGCATTCCAGGCTGTAGGGATGAACTGGGCCAAGTTTATAGTTGCATTTGGCGCATTGAAAGGGATGACGACGGTCTTACTAGCCAACGTGATCGGGCAAGCGAGGTATTTCACACACATTTCGCGCACACACATGGCTCCTCCCATTCTTGCAGTGATCAGCGCAAAGACAGGGACACCAGTGAATGCGACTGTGATCATGACCATCGCCAACTGCATCGTTGCATTCTTCACCAGCCTTGACATATTGGCAAATCTTCTCTCCATTTCTACGCTATTCATATTCTCGTTAGTCGCCCTCGGACTGCTCGTTAGACGGTACTACGTGACCGGGGAGACGTCAGATTCGGAACGGAACAAGCTCATCGGCTTCCTATTGTTAATAGTTGTTTCATCTATTGGCTTGGGTCTACTTTGGGCAGTAGGGGTTAATGCTTTGGCTGGTTATGTAGTCATGGGCATTCTTTGGTTCTTAGCAACATTGGGACTACAGTTAATGGTGAAGAAAGCGAGGAAGCCGAAACTATGGGGCGTGCCATTGATGCCATGGTTGCCTTCGGCAAGCATAGCAATCAATGTGTTCATCATGGGCTCGGTTGATGGAGCATCTTTCACGAGATTTTCGATTTGGACAATCGTTTTGCTTCTGTATTACTTGCTAGTAGGGTTACATGCTTCCTATGATGCCTCGAAGGAAATCGTGACTGGAGAAGATGATGCAGCCGGCCAAGCGAGAAATGCTGAAGTTGGAACTGCAACAAGCAATATTGATGCAGGGACAAACAGAACATAGTACCAAGTTCTTGCTGATTGTTATCACTTATAATTCAGTTCTTGCTGATTTATTTCATCCGCCGGAAGAAACAAATCCCATGATGTTTCATATTACATAGTTCAGTTTCAAAGAAGTACATGGATTTGGTTTTATCTCAAAAGTTTCTTTCTTGTTCAATATACCATAGTTTTCTCGTAAATTGTAACTTTCGTCTGCTCACGAGTCCGCCGAGCAGCAAGGATCTGCTAGCTGACCACAGGTTTATCCAAAAATTCACGAACAAGTTGACACTTAAGGATAGTACGAGAACCGAATTGCTAAATTTCGTTTCTATATTTCTCATACCTCTGTAACAGCAGTGTACCTTTGTTTGAACCATGTAAGATTATAGACTAAAGCAAGACTAATCAAAAAAGCTGGAATCATTCCAGTAGTCTAAACTCACAAAAACTAGCCAGAGGCAGAATTCTGAACAAATCGAAAATCGATGAATTAGGTAGTCTAGACTTACACACTTTCCTTCCCTCCTCCACACACACTTGCCTTGAAAATTGTAGCCCTTGTTACTAGTATTCATTTGTGGGTGGGCTCCACTGAGCCCATTTATAAACGACGCAAAAGAGACGTTCATTTTTCCAAACTGATAAAAGCATTTAGCCAAAGTGGCTTCAACCAGCTAAGTTTAGTAGTATAACATAAATAAAAATTTCATGTCTCAAATGATGTTTTTATCTTCTTTAACATGACTTTTAAAAATACGCGTATCCTAAATTTTAGAAATTAAATTTAAAAACACGCATATCTTAAATTTTATAATTTAAAATTTTAAGATCATCTTTTTAATAGTTAGGATGAGATTTTAAAACGTAAACAGAGCAGCCGTTTCTTGTACAGAGTAGGGAGAAATTAATTACAATTAATTTATTTTAGTTTATTAATTCTATTGTATTATTATAAACAATTTATTTATACATTAGTACTAATTACTTTTCACTTAAAAGTATTTGAATTCATGGATGATTGTATTGTAAAATTCTTATTTATTTTTGCTGGTTTAATCACATAGTAAATGATAATTAAATGATCGAAATGTTGGTAGCAAATTAATAATTGTGATGGTGATTAATTCATTATAACTAGGAATCTCTCTCTCAACTTAGTTGAACAACATAATTTTTTTAAAAGAAAATTATTAATGGTTCCCCATTTATTTTTAGCATGACTCTAGCCCTGACCTAGTTGAATAACACCTTGACCAATGTGTTGCTATCATTCATCAATCATTCTTCTCATTATTATAGTTGTGATTGGATTGATCTTGTCCCTTTATTTCACACTATTAGATATTTAACGTTTGATTATAATAATTAAGAGGAGAATCAAATATTTTCTAATTTTTTATTTTTTTTCATCTCGTCACTCTTTTTAAATCCTTCTCTCGTTAACTTTTGAGGCATAAACTGCTCCTTAATCTTGAAATTAAGATAAAATAACAATTTAGGATAAATGTAATATAAATATTTAAAAAATATGTAAAACTTCAATTATTTTGAAACAATCTCTTATTTTTAAGAGATCAACAATTGTAAACCAGATGGAGTACAAAATTTACTATTCTGAATTCTAAAATTTTGTTTATAATTATGTCAATTATTTTCTTGTGAAGTATATGGAATAGTTTATTATTATTTTACAGTTAGGAATTAATGAATACTATGGAAAAACACTATGCAACTTTAATTAATATTCATGATTAAAATAATTTTTTTGAATCACTACATGAAAATCATGATGTAGAATCGGTGAAAGTGAAAGTACTACTAGAGTAATATATTTAATTACATATGAAAAAACACTATGAAACTTTAATTGAATATTCACGATTAAAATAATTTTTTTGAATCGTTGATCATTACATGAAAATCATGATGTAGCATCCCTGAATGTGAAAGTACTAGTATAATATATTCAATTACATTAATTAATAAGTTATTATTATTCTTCTTCTTAGTTTTCCACTATTTTATACGTATTTTGCATAAACTATAGTTATATCTTAAATTAAGTTTAATCTCTCTAGTTCGACACCCGCTTATCTTATCTATAAATCAATTGATGATACCCCATAGCATATATCACAGTGGCAAAGTAGGGCTGAGCAAAAAAAATGTAAAATCGAACCAATCGAACCAAACCGACGAAACCGAACGAAAAAAAACCGAACCAATGTATTGGTTTGGTTTCGGTTTCTAGAACTATCAAAACCGA
>JAOWAN010030742.1:0-18984 GCA_028566635.1 Lobelia cardinalis | reverse complement strand
AAATATATTAACTAAATAATTGGAAAAAAATATTTTTCATTTCAGAAGGTTAAAAGTTGAGTACTCATTTTTTTTTTCCATCAATCCAATCATACAGACCATTAGTGAATTAAAATCAAATGCGAATGACTAGTTTGCCCTTATTTAATTACACTTCTACTTCTACATTAGGAAAAAAAAACAAGAGTTGTACATGTTAAGTTTATACTAATATTTTTCAGAAAAAAATGATTGTTATTTTTATTTCAAAATCAATTTGCTAACACAAGCTTTAATAATGACGATGTCAATATCATCATCATCATCATTATTATTATCAATATTATTAATATGTTATTCTTACGAAAGGGAGAATATTAATTTTCTTTCTATTATTTGTATCATTCGCATTTGATTTTAATTAATTAATGGTTTGTATGGTTGGATTCATGAAAATTAAAAAAAAAAATTGAGTACTCAACTTTTAACCTTCAGAAATGATTTTTTTTTTCAATTGTTTAGTTAATATATTTTATTGGGATGAATTAATTATTTAGCATTTGAGTTATTTATTAATTTTATGTTAGTCCTTAATTTATTTTTGTTTTATGTTTGAGCCTTACACTTCGAATAAACTTAACAAATAATCCTTTTTCACTTAAAACAATTAATAAAATTTTTATTATATTCTCATTATTTCATTAGACTAACATCATTCTTAATTTTTAATGTATCTTATTTATTTAATCCTAAAAAGATAATAAATATAATTATATAAATATATAAAAGTTAAAAAGTTAAAAAATATAATAAAAATAAAGGGCACAAGTGTCCTTAATCATTTTTTCATAAGATTGAAAGGCATAAATGACTTTTTGTTCAAATAAGGGTGGACTTTATATAAAGGCCAAACGTGAGGGGGCAATCAAATTTGGCCAAACCTTGAGGGGGCGGCGTAAATTACCCGTTAATCATTACAACTTTGATTAACTTACAATAATTATAATAGTAGTAGTAGTAGTAATAATAATAATAATAATAATAGTAGTAGTAGTTTATTGTTTCCTTTAAACTTAGATTGTGTCTTAAGTACATTATTAGCACCAAAAATATGGATAAAATTGGTCAAAGATTCGAAAAACTTGACAGCTTTTGACGAAATTGTATTTGCCTCCATGCGTAGAAGTAATGCAGAATCAGAATTTTTTATGTCAAATCGTATGTCATTTCTTATGACAAATTTTAATTAATGACATGCATTTTAAAATATAAATTTTTAAAATTATCTTTTAAACTGATTAAAATTAAATTTTTAAAAAACTTCACTTTTGACATAAAAATTTACGACTCACTAATACAATTAGTTGGCGGGAGTCATTAGTTCTTCAAATCGACGGATATGCCAAAGGACACCCATTGACGGCGAGGTGACACTCATTCAAATTAATTGACGGACTAAACAATGAGCGATCCCATTGAAGTATTCATTACTCAATTCATTAACGGAAATTAATTCGTTATTACTCTCTTGTCTCAAAATGTTATACTAATTCTATTGAATTAAACGAGTTTGGATTTCTGTTCCAAAAATAATGTTTCATCTTATGTAAATAATTTTTAAAATAATATGTCTTCTAAATTAATTAAAATTTAAAATATTAGTATCATTTTTAGACGATTGAGAACCCTCCTCCCCACCACAAAAAAAAAAAAAAAAAATTACAACAGTAAGATTTACTCATAAAAGATTGTTGATTTTTTTTAGGGATAATTATTTTTAGGCCCTAATGTTTGATCACTTTGGCATTTTGGGCTTCCAAGTTCCAAAATTGGTGATTTGAGTCCTGATGTTGCAAAATTACAGCAAATTAGGTCCCAATTTTTGACGGCAAAATGACCTTTTTGGTCTCTGACCTTTGACCCAATAGACGATTTAGTCCCTAACGTTCGTTAAAAATGATTTAGTTCCTGACCTTTCAATACCAAGGGCGATTTGATCCCTGCTCTAATTTCAATATCCATCTAGGTGTAGGAAAAACCTCAATGATAAATTAGAGCAGGGATCAAATCGCCCTTGATATTGAAAGGTCAGGGACTAAATCGTCTTTAACAAACGTTAGGGACTAAATCGTCTACTGGGTCAAAATTCAGGGATCAAAAAGGTAATTTCGCCAATTTTTGACCACTTTGGCAATTTGGACCCCCAGGTTCTGTCATTTTTGGACGTTTTTCGTTCAAAAAGGACTGATTTGCTGCAATTTTGCAACATCAGGGTCCAAATCACCAATTTTAAAACCTGAGGATTCAAAATGTCAAAATGGTCAAACATTAAGACATAAAAAGCAATTAACCCTTTTTTTTAAAGTGATTCATTTTGAAACAAAAAGATTAATGCAATGGAAAAGTATAGTAACAGGTCAGGTCGATTGCGGGCCCACTTTCCTATCGGGGTAAGCCTATACGTCAGTCCAGTAGTGGGCCAAGATAATTTTGGAATGCTTGGATTTTACACATGGACGAGTCCATTAGTTGCTTCCATCGGTGGCCGGGGAGGCTTTGATGGTGTACTTGTTGTGATTGAGCTGATAATCACATCAATTTAACGGAGGGAGACGCCGTCATTAATTAATTAGTGGTCCGCTTAGCTACGGTTGGTTGCCCGCCTGGCCAAACGGTCGGAAGTCATGATCTCCAGTAGCAGTAGTACTCCATTCATGAAGTGAATGATACTAGATTACTAGTACTAGTGTTGATGTGAAGATTGTGGGGTTGCATGCAGGAAAGGAACATTTGAGACTCTCTAAATTCTAACCCCACACTCACACCCACTTTTTGGGATGTTTTAACCATTAAAAATATCTCACGAAATTCATACTGCGTCATTAAGATTTGTACTAGTATTACGAACGTGATTTGCTAGTATAATTTTGATATTTAATCTTTCACGGATTCCACAATTATCTTTCTAATAGTGAAAGCCCGTGCCTTGAGGACACGACAAAATATTTAAAATTTTAAATTAATTTTTGTATTTTTTTTAAATTATTTAAATTAAAAAGATATTTAAAATTAAAGAAAAAATATTTAAAAGTGATAAAATTATTTAACATAAAAAATATGTATATAATTTTACATAATAATTAAGTCAAATAAAAAAATTACACATAAAATATAACATTTTAATATTTCTCACTCTCCCCAACACACACTCACTTTTTCCCAATCTCAACCCCACTCACACAAAAATCCCCATCACCCATCTCTCTCTTCCCACACACACTCCCCAACACATAAATACTAATCCCAACTCCTCCCTCAAAGTTTGTGCATAAATAGTACTATTCATTTGGCCTGGGCCCCACGCCTTAACTTATAGTATAGATATTTTTGTTAATTTTTTATGTTAATTATTATAAAATCTCATATAATATCATAAATAATTATTATATTACACTCGTGATTCAAGCCTAAATTGATGGTTTATGACTATGCCGATCTTCACTCTCTCAATAATATACTCCCTCTGTTTCACAATAGTTGATGTTTAAGGTTGAATTACACTAACCAATGAATGCATTAAATATCTTTTAATTTTCCAATTTTACTCTCTCTTTACATAGAATGTCTTTTCAAATTCTTATACATTGATCTGAATGGATATCATGATTACTTGGTTTCGATGATTTTTATTCCGATCAAGTAAAATTTACATTTATTAGACGAAATTTTTACCAGTTCAGCAATAGCACCTTGTACCAGCTGTTCCATGTCTCCTGATCTCACTGTTTACCACCTTAGTTTCACTATTTTATCTTTATGATATCTTTTCCTTTACTTTGTTTTGCATTTAAAATTATAATCAGAACCATAAAGAAAAAAAAAATACAATTCAAAGCGGAACTTATAAAAACTTCACTCTTTAATTAATCTTGTTTAGAGATCTAGTACTTGTGTGAGACCTAGATCTGGAGGATTAAGGTTGACCTCGTCTAGGAAGTGTTCTTGGCACCGACGTTGAATTATTATTTATTTATTATTATTAATAATAATAATAATAATAATAATAATAATAATAATGTGTGGTGTGGTGTGGTGTGGTGTGGCACAGATTCAAGTCATCTTTAATCAATTTGTTGAAAGTGATGTTGGGAGTATATACAAATTGTTGGGCGTGTCGTCCAAGTCGCTCTTTTCTAATCTCCCACACAACATTCGCGTCATATGTTGTTGCTTGGCAATGAGGTTGACATTTTCCTGCCAATTTCTTTGGACAATTTGGTTTCATCAACGAATATTTGTTTTGGTGGGACTATCACAATATACTGTACATCCCCCGCCTCCTGTGCTATGCCAAGTTGATTTGTTTTAAATTACAATTTCAGGCTCAAACATTTTTTTGGAGTTCCAAAGGAACATAACATTTTTTTTTTATATATATAGTAGTTCCCACCTACCTCCAACATGATTCGAATTCGTAACCTATTAGAAACAGATGAGGCGTTTTACCACTAACTGCACCTTGTTGTTTTTCGAGGGAACATAAACCTTACTCCATCTCTTATTATTTATTAAGAGTTACAAGAGTAACAATTATATCTAGCTACTGGTAGATAGTAAGAGATGAATAAATAATTAACCAACCAGATATTCACCGAAAAGCTCAATACAGCATACAATTAAAAGAAAGAAATTCATATCAACAAAAGTAGAAAAAGTAACATTTGAATGTGATGAAATTAATTTTACAACATGTGGTAAGCTTTATAAGATAAGTTTTTTCCTTCCTTTCTGCATAACATGTCTTCGCGATTACCAAATAGTAATAATAGTAGAAGCAAGCACTAATAAACGTCGGCAATTTTCCTGTAAACAATTAAGCCAACTTCTTTGTTTCCTGGAAAAACTATTCCCTCCAACCCAAAAATGAGTGTGAGTAGTGATAATCATTTTCGACGGAGGCAGTACGAGTTTCGCTGAGCTCACAACTCACCTGACACAGTGGTTTGAACTAATCTTTGTTCAACAAATATCTACTTTATCAATAACTGTAAGTTTATTAACTCAAAGGTCTGATTGCTACTAAGCTTTTGTACTTCAAAGAGCTGAAATAAGCAAAATAAATGAAAGTTACTTATGATTGCAGTAGGTCCATTGCCTTTATTTTTTTGTAGTTTGTACTAGCAAGATAACTTTGGTTCAGCCGCCTGTTTTGAGGCATACCTACCACCCACTTGATAATCCACATAAAACTTTGTTATTAGCATGAATCTAACTAAAATGATTATATTGACTATTGACATGAAGACCAACATACGAGGAAGAAAAAAGAGGAAAACTGTGATTATCTGATGATATAGTTATAGTCGACTAGTCGGCCATAGCAAAATTTTTGTTGTGACATGACACAATCTTATTGATCTTTTCCCATTTGCTACATTTTGGGGTGCCAGCAGGTGCATGCAAGCATTGATATTTGATGCTATGTTGCTTACCCTGTACCTAGTGGAGAAAATTGAACAAGTCTGCTTCATGCTTACAACAAGTGGGACACTGGGAGTGCCTCTCAGATTGCTCTATTGCTTTATGCTGTCATTTCGCTTTCACGTTTTATTTGAAGGGCGGCTCTCACAACATTTCCTCTCGTGATAATGCCAACCTTCAAAAAGGAGAGGAGCCGACGTATATAAAGTGAGTGGTGACCCGTTAATGAACAAAAGAGAAACAATAAGTTGATGGCCCATACCAGCTTTCCTTCACCGTCAACTACTGGAAGCCGGCGAAATTTCGTTTCGAGCAACATTCTATCATCAAATTACAAGTCAAAATATCAGCTAAGATTGCATGCAAGATTGGAGTTAAGACCTAAGAATATAAGGAAAAATTGACTGAACCTAGCAGCATCCTCGAGATTAGTGCTCTCTTTAACTACTACAGGGGCAGGTGTCATCAAGTCACCAACCATTTTCCCACTGGTTTTGCTGAGCAACTTTTGTATCTCATTGAATGTCTGCATCCATCAGTCATAATTAGAGATCCGTAACATGAAGATTCTTCTACAAATACTTTCGTACAATTAGCACAAGTGCGAAAAACTGCAGGCTTTTGCTTATCCAATCAAGTCAATTCTGTTATTCCGTAAAAAAATCTAAACAGAAAGATGGAAAAGGCCAAAACTTTGCTGGCTTTTCAGACTAACAATCAAACAACAGTAAAAAATTCACTAAACATTCCCTTATACCCAAGTCTACGTTACCTGGACTCACAAAGGATCAAATACAGGTGCAGATCCAAGTTTCTGACCTTCTGAAAAATATAAGATTTTTACAATAAAATTAATGCAAAATGCCACACCCTTACACGTGCTAAGGATTGATGGGATTTGGGTACTTTAGGCAAAAATGAGGGATAAAGGTAATAAAGCATTAAAGCCTAAATTTAGCCAAAATTATGCAAAAGGCATCGGTCATGGTTTGATTTCCTGCAGATATTAAATGACAAAACAACAAGTTTGCTTTCAGAAAAGACAAACTTTAAGACAATTCCTACTTCACAGTAGGGAAGCACATGGCTAAGTACTATCATTAACAAAAGTGAGCCAAAGGTTAAAGTCAAGAGTAATGATTCAACTACTCCAAAAGAAAGATGACTACAATCTGTACTAGTATACTCTATATACTAACATAAGGAATCAGATGAGAGCACAGTTAAATATGATTGATGCCACAACAAAAGTACTTATGGAATAGACGAGTCTCGCATACTTTCCAGGTGCTGTCAACTTCAGGGAACATGTTTGTATCAGTTCTTCCGCTACCTAATCAACATATTGGAGCATTTTACTCATATCAGTACTCGAAACATTTAAATTAAAGTAGGTAGATGTTGGAAAGAGAACATGCATATGCCTGTGAAAGAACAAGGCAGAGCTCAAAGTCATTAGTTTTGCACAGGAAATCTTTATAAAAGGAGGTTGGTTTGGCATATCAAAAGCGATTCAAACACTGCCATAAGTTGGGTAACCAAATGCTCGAGCAGACCATGATGTTAATGAAAATCTTGAATGCAATTGATCATCTAATATCAGAGATTGGTTTTGTTCATTTCATCAAGAGTGACGGAGAGGTTAATGGATTTTCAGACAGCATGGCCAGCGAGGAGTGTTCATGCAGCATCCTTTTCAAGCTTGGTTGTAATTACAAAGTGAACTAGTTTCAATGGGTTGATGTTTGTTCTTTGAGTTTTCTTGTTGGTACGCTCCCTGATGTGGCCATTGATTCTCATTTCTTGTATCTGCTCATGAGGAGCTTGGTATTGTTCACCTTTTAATTATGATTACTATTATTATTATTATAAGGAAAGAAACAGCTCTCACAGCTTAATCATTATAAGTACACCTGTTTAGTAAGTGAGATATCTTGAATTCAGCTCTCAACAAGAGCAGAGCGATTATGCTTTTGCGAACGAGATGCTTTCCTTTTGACTTGACTTGGATATGCCATGCCTCCAAGTTGTTGATCCGAATGTGATTTGAATTTTAGTAAAAGGGCAAGCCTCTTTCAAGAAGCATTTTTCATGTTGCATTAGAACTCAAAAGTCACTAGAGTTGCGTGAGGAGATCATCTTAAGCCATTCAAAATGATTTATTTGCCTCCAGGGAGACTCGAAATTGAGTGTGTTCCTATTCAAAATTCACCATTTAAGAATTGACCAACATAGTGCCGGAATCTACAATTTAAGATGAAACAATTATTGGATAAACAACATAAATATTCTAGGCATTGTTGGCAACTTAGCTAATTAAACAGGATAACAATAGTCAAAGACCAATGGGAATTTCATAAAAAAGTTTAAAACAACTTTAATCTTTTATCCCCTTGGTCATTTGATAGCTTCTCTCAAATCCATATATCCTAGGTTCAACCTTTGGATTGACTGATTAATGCACCACAAATCTTAAATACAACTATGAATCTACCTTCCGTTTACTAGTCTCTTAATATAACTATGAATATACCATGCGTTTACTAGTATCTGATTGAAGTGATGTTTAGCAGTCAAACTGCAAAAATATGAACTGGAAAA
Source organism: Lobelia cardinalis (assembly GCA_028566635.1). Taxonomy (NCBI): domain Eukaryota; kingdom Viridiplantae; phylum Streptophyta; class Magnoliopsida; order Asterales; family Campanulaceae; genus Lobelia; species Lobelia cardinalis. The sequence goes on along the minus strand of JAOWAN010030742.1, from coordinate 10,923 downwards.
AAGCAGTAAATGGTACAAACTTATTCTTTTACACTTCAAACAGTAGCACGTCTCAATTTGTTTGTCCCCAACTACCTTTTGAAGGTTAAACATAAATATCTGAAATGGTGGAAATGTAAGAATAGACGGAAGAAGGCAGGAAAATGTAATAAATTGGAAATTTGGAATCTTTTCCCACTGGTAATTGAAGATGACTCAGGTGGCTCTATGATAACCAGTGTAACAACACAATGTTGGAGGTTTTTGTGTCTAGAATCAAGGCAATTATTGGAAGTTACTCTAGAGATAGTTTTCTAATCAAATCCTCTTGGATTTTTTATTTTAGAATGAGAATGGAGTATGGCGTGAGAGAGGCTCGATGGCGAGCGTGGGCTTGAACAGGATCGGTTATAAATTCTATTGGAGGTTTCAACTTTAAACCAGTTGGTAAAGTGGAGTAGGTCTGATCAGGTCTATATATGGGTCCATGTCTACATATTAAGTTAAGGTGGGGTGATATTGTCTAATATGTGCCCTCACGTGTGATCCGGAAACGGTGCGAAGAAGGTGGGTGAGGCCAGGTCTAAGAGAAGTTCTGTCGTGCCCCTTGAAGAAGAGAGAGGACGGAGAGTTCAGGTGGAAACACCAGCGATGGCAAGCCTAGATCGACCCGCTCCGATTCCACCTTAAACTCTTAAAATTTGTATGGGTTAAAAAACCGAGAGGATCTAGGGCAAGCAGGACCGATAATAGACTGACTTAGAGGTTATAAAATCAAGGGTTAATCTCATTTTAGGCCTTAATGTTTCCGTGAACTCGCAAACGGGCCCCCAACTTCAAATCGTTGCAAAATGTGCTCTAATGTTGCAATTTTGTTGCAAAAAGGGGTCTATTGGACGGGATCCGTTAAGGGCCTAATGGAAGTGATAAAGTTGAGGGCTTACAATGCAACAACTTCCAAAGTTGAGGGCTTAATATGCATCAACTTCCGTTAGGATTTAACATATTCTGTCAAAAATGCCCTTTTTACAACACCAATGGAACATCTGAGCCCATTTTGCAACAATTTGAACCTAGGGGTCCATTTTGCGAGCTCACAGAAAAATTGAGGTGTAACATGAGATTAACCCTAAAATCAATTAGTGTAAAGTGGAGTAGTACCTCAACTCTAATAATGGCGATAGGACAAGATGGATCGGGATTGAGTTTCCATTACCCATGATACCATCTCCATTATGGAAATTAAAAGTAATCGCACTCCCACTCCAATGTGATTTTCATTTTCCCATTCTCATACCACTTGAACCCATTCCCATCGTGTTGCGATCTATTTACTTTTTATCATGCATATAGTAGACTTTCTATAGTACTAAATTAGTCATCAAAAAATATAACATAACATACCTACTATTTCATGGATAAATATTTTTTATATACATTTAAAAATCATCATCAAGTTTGCTACTTTAGGCATACTCTCTTAAATATCAGTACCAATCCTTCATATTTTCGAGTATCAAAAACAAAGGGGTCAATCTCATTTTGGGCCATTTGTTTCCGTGAGCTTGCAAAATGGACTCTCTGGTTTGGACCGTGGCAAAATGGGCTCTATTTTTGCAAAATGGGTTTTTTTTCTTTCTAAAAAACAATTATTGTTAGTTTCCTAACGGAACACGGTCACGTGCCATAAATGTGTTTTGGCCAATGGTTTATCGATCTTTTTTCAGCGAGGTAAACTAGAGGGCCTATATTGAAATTTCTTAAAATAAGGAGGAAAAATAGAAAGAGAAAGGAATCGGCTGGCCTTTCTATTCCCCGCGTTGTTCTCTCTCTCTCTCTCTCTCTCTCTCTCTCTCTCTCTCTCTCTCTCTCACTCTCACTCTCACTCTCACTCTCACTCTCACTCTCACTCTCACGGGGTATTGAATTCATTTGGTTTGAAATTGACACACTCTCACTCTCACGGGGTATTGAATTCATTTGGTTTAAAATTGACAAGAGTGGTGGTTTGGGTCTTCAAATCTTCAAACCCCACCTCTCCACCCGCTTCTTTCCTCTGTCCGAATCATCAACTCCGACAAGATTCAGCTCTACCGCGGCCTCGACATCACCACCAACATAATCCCAATAAGTGAACGGCACGGCGTGCCCCACCACCAGCTTGATCACTACGACCCCACCCGCTACGCATCCCGCTCAAACTTCGGCCGCGTTGCTGCTTCCATCGTCTTGGACATTACTGCCCGTCGGCATCTCCCTTTCCTCAACGGTGGGTCCAACTCGCTCATCTATTCCCTCCTCTCCAAACGGTTCGACCCGAATTCCGACATCTTCAGCGAGACCCACCCGATTAGCTCAGAGCTCTGATACAACTAATAGCTCTAAATTAGTACTAGCCCTTTACTATGTGTATTTTCTATATTTATTTCGATATAATGCCTTGATTTTATGTGATTTTGTGTATTTAGGTAATTTCGACGGCTTGAAGCTTAAAGTGATCAAATATGCAATATTTGAAGCTAAAAGTTATATATTCATAATCTTTACAGAATTTAGAGCAAAAGTCGTGAAGGCATGTTAATCATCCGAGTAACTTATCAATGTGTAGTGAAGAAAAGGACTAACGGCAGTTTTAACGAGATAAAGGGGGCTGAATGTTAAAGGTGGGCATCACTCACTCTCCATGTGAGCTGCACTCTCCAAGCAACAGCCAACCGTGCGTTGCCACGTGGCGATTTGTCTCCTTCTTGTCTCCTCCTCACATTATCTTCTCCAATCAGATGATGCCATGTGGGTTGTACTAAAAGCTTCATCCAACCAGAAAATGACATGTGGCAATGGCCGGGAAATTTAGCAAGAACCGTAGCCAGCAACAGTTTCCTTCCGCGCGCAACTATCGATACGTTCGATGCAAGATTGAGCTACTTTCTTCTCCAAATAAATTAAAGAATCGTACAATATTCTTTCCTAATTAGTTACCAAAATTTATTCCTGTTTATATTAGGAATAGAAATCAATTAACTTATCAATTTTATTGTATTTTCTATTTTCTTTTCCTTTTAGATTTAGAATTAGATCTAGTTTTTTTCCTATAAATAAAGGCCTAAGTTGTACGTTTTAAGGGCCCTTCTTTGCCACTATTCTGAAATCTATTCTATACTCCGATCTTTTTTCTTCTTATTTTCACCCCATTCTCCGTAGTGTAAGGATTAGCTTAATTTGACAATTTAAAGTTAGCAAGCAATGCTTGTTTAATTTGAGTTGTGTGTTCATGAAATAAGATTGACGACCTTAATTCTTAGCGCGTAATCGCTATCCACCAATTTAATTGCTTTATTAGTAGGGATAAACTTGATTTGACAATTCAAGATTAGCTTGAATGGTGTGTTCTTGAATTAAGATTGACAACCTTAATTCTTGACGTGAAATCGCTTTCCACTTAATTACTTGCTTTATTAGTTTAAATACTGTTAATAAAATTTGGGATTGACGACCCTAGATTTGTTTAACAATCTTACTGGTTAATTAATTTTATTAAATCATCATTTATTTTGTATGCTTAGATTAAAATTGGAATTTATTATCCGATACTTATTAAGTGTTAATTCGACTATCTCTATGGGTTCGACTTTTCTTATCATTATATTACTTGTGTGACCGCGTTCTCTTGCGCATATATTCTCTACAGTCTACACTAGAAAAATTCACATCAAGTTTTTGGCGCCGTTACCGGAGATAGTTTGAACCAATTAATCTTTAATATTGGAGAAAGATTCACGATTTTGAGACTAAACAATTATATATATGTATATAATGTAAATTATGTATATACTTTTTTATTGTAATTATATATTTTTATTGTGTATATATAAAATAATAATATTTAAAAAATTAAAAAAAATTGTTAGTGGTTTGTATATATATAATTATTCACAATTTAGTAGTATGTAATTATATTTATTTGTATATATTTATATATATGTATTTATTTTTATTTTTTTTAGTCATGTACTTTATTTAACATCCTTCACACTCTATGCTTTTCACAACGATATTTTTCTTGAGGTGTATTTATAGGCAATGTGAAGAATCAAGAGGATATTCTTGTGCTTTATTTCTTATGTAGTATTTCATTATTTTTGAGTTGGGACATAGCTAGCCGAAAATCTTGCACTTCATTATTTGTGGTATATTGTTCTTAATTGCTATATCAATTGGAGCCATAAATTGACCTAGATTGGTGGAGTCCCGACCAAGCAATTAAATGTGGGAGTTCAAATTGTCGATGTCCAAGCTTGAAGAAAATGGAATCATCATCGAATCTTCGGGCGTAGCACATAAGTGAGTATCTATAAATTCTATTTCTTTGGCATCAATTATTAAATATTTATATATTATTTGATGTTATGCCTATATACATCGAAGAAGATGTCCAATTTTAAGTGTGGCAGAGTGTATTATAATAATGTATTTATTATAGTTTTTAAAATATTTTTTAGGGTTTTGGTTATTTTTTTAGTTTTTATAAATTAATTTTTTTAATGAAAAAGAAAAAAAATCAAAAATCATGATTAGTGTGAAAATATGTATTTATGTGAGATAAGTATCCATAAGTGTAATATTTGATTGAATTATTTAGAGTCTACTTTGTCTATTATAGTTTAAATGTGAAGTCGAAATTGAAGTGTTGTTTGATTTGAGATTTAAAAGTTTGCAATGCATTTTACACGCACATTCACGCATTCTTGATTGAAGAGGCAAGTAGATGTGTTTTTGTAGACAGTTTGGGTACACTTTTTCTGTTTGATTGCAAAAATATGAAAAAAAAAAAAAGGGGTTGGAATAAATGAAGTACAATGAGTACATCCCCCGAGCATGAAAGATAAAAATCATATATGGGTTGAAAAAATTGTTATTTGCCCCCAAATAATTCTTTCAAGCTAAAAGAGGTCTTTGACCCACTTGTTATTGTTTGTACTATGCACAAGTCAAATGAAAATTTGAGCTTAAAAGAAAATATATGCAAAAGAAAAAAGTTAGCATTGAAAGAGTCAAACGGAATGAGTGTCCCGAACTATCCTTCTTCACTGATTTAAAAGCCTTGAGATCAATTGTTTAATTTCTTTTACACATTTAATGGTGCAAAGTGACTTCTACTATCTTGATTATTGCAATATGAATAAATTAGATGAATTATTTTTACTATAGTTTACAAAGTGAATTCTTGCTATTAAATCTTGAATTGCATCTTTGTGATGTGCTGTTGTAGCATGAAACATATAACTGCTTTGATTGTGATAATGAATTTTGTGGGTAAATTCATTGTAAACCCTCACGAGACAACACTCGTTCACTAGGGGTAACCTAGGAATTTAACGACTTGTTGCACATGCTAAGTGCAACCGTGATTCCTACGAAAGTTAGTTATGCTTATTTTAATTTATAGTTTTGGTATTTAATTAATTGTAAGAGGACGTACAATAGTTTAAGTATGGGAGATTTTGATAGCTCTAAATTAGTACTATATTTTAGCCCTTTATTATGTATATTTTCTATATATTTCGAGATAATGCCTTGATTTTATGTGATTTTGTGTATTTAGGCAATTTCTAGGGCTTGAAGCTTAAAGTGATCAATTATGCAATATTTAGAGCTAAAAGTTATATATTCGGACAGAATTTGGAGCAAAAGTCGTGAAGGCATGTTAATCATCCAAGTAACTTATTAATGAGTTGTGAAGAAAAGTACTAACGGCAATTAGAAAGTTAACGAGATCAAGGGGGATGAATGTTAAAGGTGGGCGGAAGTTTGGTAGTGGAAGCCCACTCTCATCACGCACTGCACTCTCCAAGCAACAGCTAACCATGTGTTGCCATGTGGCGATTTTGCTCCTTCTTGTCTCCTCCTCACATTATCTTCTCCAATCCGATGATGCCGTGTGGGTTGCACTAAAAGCTTCATCCAACCAAAAAATGACGTGGCAATGGATGGGAAATTTAGCAAGAACCGTAGCCAGCAACGGCTTCCGTCCGCGCACAACTTTCGATCCGTGCAAACAAGATTGAGCTGCTTTCTTCTCCAAATAAATTAAGGAATCGTACAATATTCTTTCATAATTAGTTACCAAAATTTATTCCTATTTATATTAGGAAGAGAAAGCAATTAACTTACCAATTTTATTGTATTTTCTATTTTCTTTTCCTTTTAGTTTAGGATTAGATCTAGTTTTTTTCCTATAAATAGAGGCCTAAGTTGTACGTTTTAAGGGCTCTTCTTTGCCCCTATTCAGAAATCTATTCTATATTCTGATCTCTTCTCTTCTTATTTTCTCCCCATTCTCCATAGCATAAGGATTAGTTTGATTTGACAATTTAAAGTTAGCAAGCAATGCTTGTTTAATTTGAGTTCTGTGTTCATGAATTAAGATTGACGACATTAATTCTTAGCGCGTAATCGCTATCCACCAATTTAATTGCTTTATTAGTAGGGATAAGCTTGAATTGTGTGTTCTTGAATTAAGATTGACGACCTTAATTTTTGACGTGGAATCGCATTCCACTTAATTACTTGCTTTATTAGTTTTATTAAATCATCATTTATTTTGTATGCTTAGATTAAAATTGGAATTTATTATCCGGTACTTATTGAGTGTTAATTCGACTATCTTCGACTTTTTTTATCATTATATTACTTGTGTGACTGCGTTTCCTTACGCGTATATTTTCTACACTAGAAAAATCCACATCAAGTTTTTGGCGCCGTTGCCGGGGATAGTTTGAATTAATTCATATTTAATATTGGAGAAAGAATGGTTGGTCGAAGCAATTAACAAATGGTTGGTCAATTACAATCTACAACAGGGAACGCACAAATTCAAAAATACAAGGAGGTAAAACTCATCAAAGAAGCAACAAGGTAAAACTCAATTTTTAGCTTACCAGATATAGAGTCCAGAGCTAATAAGTCATAGTCTGAAACTAGACCAACCTGTGCAATGGAAAGAGATCAAACCAAAAAAAAAGGAAAAGAACAAAAAAAAACTCTGAATTCTTCAATTGCATTCACTGAACGGGAATCATAACTGTTACAAAGAAGAAAACTAGTGTACGAGCTAAGAGAATATAAAGAAATGATAATTAAAAAATGTGTTTATCTCTATCGAGGTAAACCATGCCAAATTATACATACTAATTTCCAGCTTTCATACGGTATGCATGCCAGGGGTTTGATCCTGAACTTCCTCATGACAGCAAGCAAACAGACAAACAATCGTGGCAAAGATTTGGTCAGCATCTTACGCCCGAAGAAATCAGCCAAACAATTTAGGAATATATTCTAGGACAAGCGGGGTTGTAAGCGCAATACCTGCTTAGCTAAAGGAAATGAAGCATCAAAAGTCAAAACCCACGAAAAGGGGTTCTTTTAAGTCTAAAGATGGTATCCTCTAAACAATGTCATGTGGACAACTGTTCCAAAGAGTGATGACCATCTACTCCTCTTCTACAGGGTATCCGAGATATATTGTAGCGAGTTACTAGGCTTATAAAGGTAATGGGGCGGCATCTATTCAATCAAAAAGGGTTGGCAAAGGCTTAGCATCTCCCTTGGTGTTATAAATAGCCAGAGATGGAATAAGATATCTCTTATGGAAGTAATAAATCCAAAGCTAAAGTACTTCCTGTCAATCACAAAATGTTTCACAAGCTCATGTCAAACTGGAAAAATGTACCACAACTAGAATGGAGTTTGATGCTTATATGAGTTCCGCTCATTGTAGCCACAATAAGCTCAATTATAGCCTTAGCTGAAGTATAAAGATGACACGTCCTTCCTCTTCAAGTGGTTTTAGTTATTTTTACTTCTTTCTTCAAAGTTCCACCACGTCTAAAGTAATTCCTTAGAGTTCTTTACTTTTGCTGGTTGAAGAGAACTTACCCCCAAACTTGATGGATGATGCAAGCATAATCGAAGTACAACTATAGCTGTTTAGCTCATCCAAGCTCTTTACGAATAGTGTCATTGAGCAAATGAAGTTCCACAAATTTTACATTGCATTCAGAACTTACACAAATTCAATCACAGTTCAAGCAGCTTATATTAGAGCATGAGGTCATTGTAGTAGTTCTAATATTGATTGTGCCCTCAATGTAAATGAATGGCAAGAATAAGATGTTGGAGACAGTATTCTTGCTATTCCATGTGCAAATAAGCACTCACAAACACTAACCAAATTTCTAATTTAAAATGCAAACACATATGAGTTTTGATCAAACTTTGTTGACAATAACATAACTTCTGCTTGTCACTCTTATTGAAGAGATGAAAAGCACCTTTTTCATTAAACCTATAACAAACTATGTTTTCAAGCAACAGCTTTGCAGTCGGATATGCAATGTTCAATACAAAATTATATAAAGAAAGAAAGAAAGAAAGAAAATTTTACCAATTTCCAGTCCTCATCAATTACAGGAAAACCAGTAATTCTGTTCGTCACAAGAGCTTCCAGTGCTGTTAACAGATAGTCAATTTAGCCAATGGTGAAACCAATAACGATCTATGAAAGATGTTTAAGGAGTACCTTCATCTACGGTTGTTGTGGGCTTTACCACATGCAATTCCTCCTTCCCAGTCATAAAATCACCCACTGTATATACTCCACTTTTCGACTGTAAGATATAAATAATAAACCAAAGGTGACAAAAGAATGATAGGCGAGAACTGGCATACGCCAACATATAATACTACTCCAGTGTACAAATAAGAAAATTAAAAGTAGCTAGAGAAAATTGAGTATAAACTACTAGTACAAAGCTTTTGCAACTGTGTACATACATTTTGTATTTCTACATTCCAAACTGAGCTATACGATTCATGTAAAAAAAAAAGACTCTCTCAATTTTTAACTCAAAACATCTATCCTAATTTAGTAACTAAACTAAGGGTGAAACAGATGATTGGTTAACAAGCATAAGCCAGTTGATTTGATATAGTGCTCCCTACAAACACTATAACCCCTACAAGTGATTTGGTCAATAATTTTCAAATATACTAATTCTCGTGTGACCTTGCATCGGTAAATTCCCTGGTAATTACGTATGTGTGTTGTAGATACAGAATTGTTCACGGTATTAGGAATTTAGGATCCCTGTTAACTGTAAATTGAACAAAATCAACATGCATTGAACTGCCAAACCTCCATGTACAAGCCCAATCTGTTGCATAAATTAATTGCCAGCACAGGTCATTTATCTACTTACAACCTAATTTTTCTCTTTTGGCAAAACAATTCCTGACTAAATTGCATGCAAGTACATATGTATCTAAAAGTGACAGCTAAGCAGCTTGAGCTTTCCTACAGATAAATCGATTAGCTAGAACTGAGAATCAGATTCTGAATTTCAATCCTATGTAGTAACTTGAGAATTTGACACCGAAGCAGGCAATTCGATGCTCAGAATGCACAAAACATACATCCAGTTACAATAGTAGAGTTAATTACGATAGAATTGAGTTGCGAAAATGGATAAGGAAGCACACCGGAAGAGCGCTAGCCACTAAAGTGCTGGAAGCAGCAAGGGAGATGCTCGTGTGGTACGCGGGTGAGCGGACGGACGAGTTTTGAAATGAACGCGAAGCGGATACGGAGGAGAGCCTGCAGGGGGTAGTAGTAGTATGAGATAACATTAGGCACGACGGCAGGTGGTGGTAAAAGGAGGCGGAGGCGGAGGCGCAGGCGGTGGTGGTTGTGCGGAGGAGAGAAATGGAAAGGGAATCCATCGGAGAAATCGAGGCCATTACTATTGGGGGTGATCCAGCCAAGCCAAGACCAGGGGAGTAAGGAGAATTTTTGAGATATTTGGGCTCGGCGGAGGTCTCACAGAGAGAGTGAGAGAGAGAGAGAGAGTTTCCTTTTGTTTCTACGGTTTTGCTTTTGGGAATGGTGTAAGGCAATTGTGTGTACCGCGCCAAAAAAAAAATCTATAGTATATTTATTTAACTGAATTAAGTTCACTCATAACTTTTTTGTTTTTTTTTATTTATTTTGCTTTTTTTTATTGGGTATCTCAACTTTATTGTTTTTCTTTTTGTATTTTTCAAATAGTATTAATTATTATTCACTTACATGCTCCGTATCCTCAAACATGAAAATACATTAATTACGTGATAAAAAATCTTTTAACTGCCTTCTAACTACTTTTTCTAAGAATATGGTAAAAAAAAAAAATTAAAACTTCTATTTTAGAACTAAAGGAATAATAATTTCATTTTCTTCAATCGTCCATCCCATTAGGGACATCGATTGATCGATCAGTAAATGCTCCATGCAGTTCTAGAATTAAGTTACAATATGCGATCGACTTAAGTTTGAATTACCAAATAAATATGATATGATATTCGATTTTATTTTTGTGATTTTATTAATTTTTTCTTATTTTTTTACTTTAATTATTACAAAATATCATATCATATAAAAAATTGAATTACCAAATTAATATGATATAATATTTGATTTTTTTAAATATATTTTTTATTGTTTTCTCTATCTCTTTTTATTTTTTATTTTAATTATTATAAATATTATGTCATATCGTAAAAATTTACTTTTTGATCCAAACCTTAGTAGCTAGCAATAACATCATAGAAGTATTTCGCTAACACATGGTTTTATGTTGCTAAAGCTTAAATAAAGAGATCGATATAACATGAGATGATATAATGATTTAAAGTGAAAACGTAAAAAAGCAATATAACAAAATTATGAAACTATGAGACAGAAAAAATAAAAATTATATCATATCGCTTTCAAGTTTTTAGTTGGAAAAAAAGAGGGAAGTGAGGGGAGATAAATGAAGGAACGGAAAGGGAAGATGTTAAGGAATACAATGTTGAGGCTAAGCTAGAAACATAAGGGTGTAATGTGTTAGTACTGAAACTGGTAATCAT
>JAOWAN010030710.1:0-19000 GCA_028566635.1 Lobelia cardinalis | reverse complement strand
ATCGAGATCTAGAATATTCTATCTAGTTCTAGATTATTCTCTAGAAAGGGAATTTGGTTGATGTAGATATCTCAATAGATTGAAGGCTTTCTCTCGTGACATTTCTCCCAACTTCCGTGTAAGCAATTAATTCAAAGCTCTCTTACTATGTCTTATTTTGGGTTCAGTTTTTCTGTTTCATTTGATATTTTATTTTATTTTTATTTTTTTAAAATTTTATCTCAGCCGTTTAAAAGATAATCGATACTAAAATTTAAAATTTTAAGATATGTGTAGATTTTTAAAATGTATGAAACAGAAGATGAGAAACTAAATAGGGTAGAAAATCCGAATTCCTTATTTTATCACAAACAATGTCCACACGCCATTCTATTTTTGGAAATTAGTCTCTTTCCTAAAAGGATAAATCAATCAAGAGATGGGGGGAATTAGAGAAGAGATCTCTTTTACTCCATGAAAATAATTTATTAGTTTTTAAATTAGTATCAAATTTTAATTGTTCATAATCATAAATAAAATTGGCTTCTATTTGTTACAAGACAATATAATTTTTTTTAAAAAAAACTACAAACTACAGAATTTAATCGATTGTGCTTCACTCATTACAAAGTCCATGTGTATAGTGGTATTTCTTTGTGATTTTTGAAGGGACAAATTAACCGGAGATCTCAGACATGGTTGGAATACATTTTATCCTTTTTTTCTATTGAAGATGTTACACTATCAAATTTTACGACCCTTCTACTGTGCGAACGTCCGTATATGCAAATTCTTACGAGTAATTGGTAAAAAGTTATAGTTCATTGGTAAATTGTTATAACCTTTTGAAAAATTGTTATAGTTCAATTATCATATCAATTTACTAAAAGGTTATAACAATTTATCAATAAACTATAACTTTTTACCAATTACTCGTCAGCATCTGCACGCTAGCAATTTCGCAAATTTTAAGGAAAATTCAATAGCACCAACGTCATTCACGTGCATCTCGATAGTTTTTTTTTTTTATCTCACAATGATAGAAGATGCATGCTAGCATGACCATAACGGAATTTTTGGGACAGACAAACTTTCGTGAATGTGATTTGTCGCGGGGTGTACATCATAGTCTAACGTCTTTCTTAACAAATGTATCGAAACAAGAAGAGGAAAAAAACAAATTAATCTTTAAGGATCTAATTCCCATCCTAAAAATGGTATCTCATCCTTTAAAAAAAAAAAAATCATCTCAATCATTTAAAAAATAATATTAAAATTTTAAAATTTAAATTTTAATTAATTTAGAATACGTATTCGTTTTTAAAAATTATATTGTAACATAAACGAAGACATCATTTGAGGAGTCCAAATTTTGTGTGTCAAATCTATGTCACAAAAAATGACATACCATTTAGCATAAAAAATCTTAATTCTGGCCTATTTAAGACGGAAAATTTAAACTATCAAAAATTTAGTGATGGATATAGAATAATTTGGGTGTTATTTTTGTGACAATTAAGTGATCAATAATACAATAATTTTAGATTGCTACAGATTTCTAATCAATCATGTTTATTTTTAGCCGTTTATTTGTTATGCACGACACCTTCCGCACTGTTAGGAAGATCCTTTTCGCAATGCTGACCGCTATCTAGAGTATAAATAATATTTGTAGGATTCACATCTCTAAAGTTAAAATAAATTTATAGTATAAATAAACATTGGAAATGAATACAATATCCAATTAACACACTAGTATATATCTAATTTAACGGTTAAGATCGTCCGGTCACATGGTTGAGACGTGCAAAAGTTGACTACATGGGTGTAGGTCTGTTTGTGTTGGGGGCGGCTGGCTGGTGTGTCCATGTTTGTTTGTGTTGGGGAGGGAGAGCGGAAATTATACCTATCTTTTAAGTGCTTGATATTAGAAGTGTATATTTTTTTTAAATGTACATAAAAATTATAAATAATGTATATAATATAAATAAAAAATTTACATGATAATTATGAATATGATAATGATATAACTTATGTACATTTTATATTTGTATTATATATATTTGGACAAAAAATAGATGCTCCTAATACCGAGTGCTTATGCAATTGATATATTAATTCGCGTGAAAAAGTGAGGAAGGGGGAGGGGACAGTGTGTCAAGTTTGTGTGTATTGGAGAAGGAGAGAGGGGTGGATGGGAGTTAGGCCGTGTATTTTGTTTGTATGTGTTTCTCTTTTATTTCTTTTAAAGTCAATTGTTTTAATTAGATACATTTCATTTTTAATAAATATTAATTTTTGAACTTTTTTATATTTATTATGCAAATCAATTTTTAACTCATCTTTGTTTTTTTTCATTTGTTGGATTGAATAGAAGAATATGTATAAAATAATATAAAAAATATGAGATTATGTTATATTTTTTTTTTATCTTTTTAATTATAAATAAAATTATGTATTTTCGAAAACAGATTTACACTAATAATCGTAAATAAAGGATGTATATTTTTGGAAGTTGTGCATATATCAGACGAGAAGCCCTCTGAAGTCACAGAGGAGCTTTGCAGTGTACCATTAGCTAGCTTTACTCTACTCTACTATACACCCACTGCTCATAAAAACATGTACTTGACAAAAGAAGAGAGAGAAGCAGAATATGAAAATGGCAACACTTAAAAAGGGTTTTGGGGTTTAAATGGGATTTTATTGTTTTTAGATTATCATGGCTCATATTGTGCAGCTTAATCAACTCAAAATTTTATTATTACTATACAAAATTTTATAAAATATTTTTTTTAATATCATACTATATCCTCGAATACGGACTTACACTAGTGTATATACGGGAGTCATTCACGGATGCTAAACTAGTAGTACAGTAGCTAAAAGTGTGGATACGACGTATGGTGAGAACTACCACAATTAAATCGTAATTATTTAAGATCAAATGGTAATAATATATGATTAAATGATTTTTTCCCTCCTTATTCAGATGAGGATTGTTACCCTTAATGTGATTCGAAGCTGTGACATATTGGAAACATGTGAGACGTTTTACCTATAAACTGCACCTCGTTGCGTTACAAAAGTTATAAAAACGAATAATGTCAAATCAATTAAGTAACCAATGAAAACCGTGTGCATGTTTAAAATTCAATGGCTGTTTTATGAAACATAAATTTTCACCACTTGGTCGTATATTATTAAAATTTATCGTAAATTTTTATAATTTGGTCATAATCGTACGCAGGTGCGAATAAACTACCTTTTCGAATCATAATTATAATTATGTCCAGTGCAATATTATGCAAGTTTGGTTCAAATCAACCATTCTCGATTTATAATACCTCCTCCGTTCCCTTTTGGAAATGTTACAAAAAGTGTTCATTTTTCGTTTATGCCATAAAATTGATAAACTGTGTTATAAATTGTGTTCATTTATAATATCTCCTCCGTTCCCTTTTGGAAATGTTATAAATTGTGTTTCCTCGTTCACCTTACATTTATTTATGTCAACATAATTTTATTTAAATTAATTTATATGTAAATAATAACAAGTCAATTAAAAAGGGAACAGAAAAAATTAGTAATATACTTATCAAGTTGCAAAACTGGTGCCAATTTCCAAGAGGAAAATTGACCAACTCAATATTCAATTTTATGCTACTTATTCGTCAAATTTTAATGGAAATAGTCAAATAATTATAATAAGTACCTAGTTACAATTACACAAACAATCTAATAGTAGTAATTAAAGATTAATTTATAGGATGGTTATGTTATGCATTGACATTGAATTCCATGGAATGATTTCATCTTTAATTATATGTGCTAGCTGTCTAATACTCGTACAGACTCCCTATTAATATACTCTCTTCGTTTCATAATAATTGATAATTGAAGTTTAATTATACTAACTAAGAAATATATTAAATATCTTTTAATTTTTTAGTTTTACCCTCTCTTTTACATAGGATATTTTTTTAAAATTTTTCTCTTATTTAAAGAGATATTAACTACTCATTTATCTTGAAATTGAGATTAAAAGGTACTCCCTCCGTTCCATAATAGTGGTTCATTGAGGATGATGCACATAAATTTAGTTCACATAATTGTCCAGTGTGGCTGGTGTAGCCTGTGGTCTTTTTCAGTTTATATAAATGTATATGTTCAGATTTTGACTGGTTTAAATATTTCATAATATCCCATTTTAGGTGATGTGCTACCAATTTTTTAAAATATGGGATTACTGTGTAAAATTATCAAATTATGAGGGATTAAAATGTAAAATAATTTAAATGTGAGGGGTTAATATAAAAATAGTTAAACTATGAGAATGTGTAAAAGATTTTAAACTTGAGGGGTTAAAGGGTAAAATAGCTAAAAATATATGGGTATAATGTGTATAATAGTTTAAACATGAGCTTAGAGATTAATGTGTATAATAGTTCAAACTTGAGGGGTTATTATGTAAAATAGTAAACTATGAAGGGTTAATTTGTAAAATAATTTAAACTAATGGGGTCAATGTAAAATTTTTAAATTATGAGGTTAAATTTGTAAAATAGTTTAAACTTGAGGAGGTCAATATTTAAAATAGTCATACTATGAGGGGTTAATTTGTAAACTAGTTTAAACTTGAGGGGATTAATATATTAATTACGTTTATTTTGATAGCAGGACGTATATGACGTCAGCAACGTGAGGTGTGACGAGATATTCGTGGCGACTCATGATAGGATCCTGGAGGACAGTACGCACACGCAAGTGCAAGGCTGTATATGTGAGTTTCAGTTTAATTATATTTTTCTTTTATAGATTATAATTTATTTTTTATATTTAGATTGCTAATTAAAAATAATAAATAATAAATTTCATATATTAGACTCAGTATATGCAAACGCATATAATGAGGTCATATAGTTGGGTGAGCTCAGTTAATTATTCTGGGTTAAAGCTCTCGAACCCTTGAGTGGTATATGATCTCATAGTTAGGATTGGGCAGTTGGATTAACAGATATTTCGGGATTTTATCTCATGTTTGGGGGAGGCACGAAGATGTCGAGAGGCCGTTTAGCAGATGAGAGAGCACACACATCACGGTTGGACGAACGATTTGAACAGCAAATCAAGTGTCCAGATGCCCGATTGGGTGATGTCTATCGGTCCCAGATGCCACCCCCACCCCCGCGCCAAGATGATGATATGTAATTTGTAGTTTTTGGACATGTAAATAATTTTGAATAATTTTTTATTTAATTTAAATAAATTTATTGTAATTGTTAAATTTTTATTATTAATATGAAAATTTACAAATTTAATTTAAATGTAAATGATAATAAATTTTATTATATTTTAATATTATAATTGATAATTAAATAATTAAATAAATAATATTTACTATTTTTAAAAAATTAAAATTAATAAATAGAATAGTGACTTACATTTAGAGATTAACAGTCCTTGTTAGTGACAAAAAAAGTTTGTCAGTTGCTATTAGCTACCATAAAATAGCGATCGATTTTTAACGACCGAGTTAATTGCTATTTCAAATATTGTCGACCCCAATTTCTCTTCGTTCCAATAGTGATAAACGAGTACACAAATTCATGATCTGAAGGTACATTAGTATGATTGAGATGACCTCTGAGAAGGGATCCTCCATGTCAAACACTATTGTAAGTTCATGTTTGAGGACAATTGACTCTTTTTTTTAATTAAAAGAAATTTTAATAGAATAAAATATTAACATCATAAGTATTTACACTTGAAAGCTATATATTATATATATACACATATATGATAATAATTTCAGAAATTATCTATTTATTCGTGAAAAAAATTAAAATTAATAATAGAAGTGTAATATTAATGATGCCAAAACCGTGCGAGAGTGATCGAATCAAGAAAAATGGAACGAAAAAACGAAAAAATCCTAATTTCTAATTTTACGATTTATTTCAAAACTCAAAACTGAAGCCCAAAATAATTTGTACATCACTTAAATAGTTTTCAAATATACTAAAAATCCTAAATGACTTAAAATAAAAATTCAAAAAATTGGAAAAAATATTAAAATATCGGAAAACAGTAAATTATCATTTTCAACCCCTAAACGACCTCCGATGACCAAAATTTAACGTGCATCATCACTTCTCCAGCGTAGCACGGATATATGGCAGAAGAAACATAAAGAAAAATGCCAAAATTCGGAGATGATTCATCAATTTTGACTGAAAATTCAAATCTTAAATGAATAAGACACTGAAATTAACTTGCTTAAACTAAGCTTCATTACACGTACTGATCTACTTATTCAAACCATTGACCTTGATAGAGAGTTGTACTTCCATTACTAGTAGTATATATCAAGATAAGGGAAATAGAATGTTGTTTCCGTTGACAAAGTGATTAGGTTAATACTCTAATATTCCTCCCCCAATCCCAAAAAATTGATGACCGACTATGGGATTAATTAACTACTCGGTCCGTGCACATCTTTGGATCGATTCAAGTATGACGTGATTTTTGCCACCTGTAATTCTGTTTTAAAAACATCTCCTCTTTAATTCCCGATTAACGAAAACATTAATTTGGCGTACAAAAATAAAAATAAAAACCCATAAACATTAATAATAAGAGTGTTATTTAAGTGTTTCAAGTTGCAGCCTCCAATCCACTGCACTGCACTGCACTGCACGTTTGAATGCATTGATCTGAATATATAATTAAGATTTTATTTTATGGTATTTTAGATCCTGTTATTTTTATGAGCTTGTAAAATAGTCCTTTGATTTCAAAAATCGTCAATTATGTTTTAATATTTAATTTTTGTTGTAAAGTGGTCTTTTTTGGATGGATATCGTTAACTTTTAACCGGAAGCTTATTTTGCAAGCTTTCGAAACATCAGAGTTTAAAATGAGATTAATCCTTTAATTTATTTATTTTTTAGTTTTTTGAGAATTAATTTACTATTGTGAATTAAAAAAATATAATTAGTATTTTAAAAATTTAGAATTTTAAATATAATAAATATATATTAAATGAGTAATAATTTTAATAATATATTAAGTTAATTTTAAAAAATGAATAACATTTCTCAGGATTTTCTTAATGTTATTTTTAAATTTATAATTTTATCTGTAAAAGAGATTGATTTGTGAAAAATAACACTCATCTATTAGAAATATTTTGGTACATTTTGGGCCAATTGAGGGTGTACATATATATTTTAATTGTATAACTTTCTCACTTTTTATTATATATGTTACATTAATTCTTTCATATGTATTTATTATATCATTCTATTTAGTTAGTGTGAATTGGCGATCATTAGATTGAAATAACATCCATCATTTATTGATTATTTTCTTAATTTATTATTTTCTTAATTAATTTTTTTTCATGATCCATCAAATTATTAAAATTTTAATTTTTTTCAACTCCCCATTTTTTTCCATATTCTCTTAATTTTTTAAATTATGTATTTAATTTTAAAAAATGCACTCGCTTCAAGTGCTCCTTGGCGCGAGTATACCTAGCTAGTATGTTATATAAAAAATCAACATAAAGTGTATTTTCCTTGTAAAAATATTTTTCACACAAAGCAATCAAAATTATCGACAACTCCTCCTTGTTTACTACTAGGTCTATTCACAATATTTCTGATGCATTTTATAAAATTAAATATATTGAAAATTTTGACATAAATATGGGGAAAAAAATTAAAATTAGAAAGCATATGTGCAAAGAATTTAGAGATCGGAACAAATTTGAGTCAAGTACGAATTTTTTTTAATATTAAAAATAGGAAAAAAAATGTAAAATAGATCAGTTAATTTAATACTCAATTTTATATTATAAATTATCAAAATATCAAAATAGCTTTTAGTTGAAGTTTTATTATTTTGAGGGTTAGTTTCTTTTTAGACTCAGATGTTTTCGTAAACTTGCAAAATAAGCTTCGGTTAAAAGCTAACGATTTTCATCCAAAAGAGCTCATTTTATAACAAAAATAAAATATTATGATCTAACTGGCAATTTTTGAAATCAAAGGATCTAATTTACAAACTCACAAAAATATCAAGATCTAAAAATGAGATAAAGCCTATATATAATTAATAGTAATATAAAATGGATCAGCATTTATTAAATATATATAGTCATCAAATTAAACTGAAGGAAATTGTTGAATGGTCATTGCTGTAAGCATATCCAATAGGACTATTTCTCCCCCAGCCCCATATGGCTGGCTTCAAGCTATTCCATTCTTGCAAACTCTAGATCAATTCTTTAAAATTAAATCATCTTTGTGAATTATATAATAATAGAAATAAAAAAAATATATCAACTTTCAAATTCTAAAGTCTCCCTCCCTTTGTACCTTAAATAATCATCACTCACATGATTTGTTCCTCAATTCACCAAAAAAAACAAAAAAAAAGATGGACAAAAGTAGTTGGTCACATTTCACCCTTCTCCTTCTCCTTCTCCTAACCACCGTCTCCTTCCACCGTGCATTGCCGGATGGATTTATCCGTCACCCGCCTCGCCCTCTCGTTTCCTCCCCACACAACCGCCCTGACTCTCACCCGCAACAGGTTTATATAATATGATTATATATATACTTCTTTTTTTTTTTCTTAGTTACAAATTTTTTAATTTTTTCTTGTACCATTTAGGTGCACATAACTTTGGCAGCGCCGGAACACATGAAGGTCTCGTGGGTAACGGTTGAGACAAGCGTTCAGCCAGTCGTAGAATACGGTAAGTCACCTGGAAAGTACGATGCAAAGGCTACCGGAGTGCATACTTCGTACACGTATTTCACTTATAAATCCGGCAAAATTCATCACGTTGTAATTGGACCATTGGAACCAAGCACCACATATTACTACCGGTGTGGTGGCTCCGGGCCGGAGTTTAGCTTCCGGACACCACCTTCCACTTTTCCTATCGAATTCGTAGTTGCTGGTAAGTCCTATTCGTTGCTGCCCTACTCAGATTTATTTCGTTTGGTTTGTTAAATTCTTGATTTAATCTAGGAGTCGTTCTAGCTTAGTTAATTTATCTTGTTATGAAATGTTTAGATTAATTTATTAAAATTTAACCATTCTCTTTATGAAAAATTGACTTCATATAGATAATTAAGTTATGAGAAATATAATTGATGGTTTACTTCATAATTTTATGGATATAAAAATTTTAAAATTTATAACACAATGTATATATGATAAATAAGTATTTTAATTATAAATTAGTTAATCTTTCAAAAACTAAGCATCCGATCAGGATTTCCATATATAGTGATATTCGATCATATGATATGATATTTTGTAATGATTAAAATGAAAAAATAAGAGAAAGATGAAAGAGAAAATAATAAAATTCTTGTAAAATCAGAAATCAAAAATTGAACACATCGGAGCCTTATAATTTGACACAAAGTATATTGTGTGAGCCAGGTGATTTAGGACAAACCGAATGGACTGCTTCAACCTTGGCACATGTTAACGCAGCTGATTACGATGTGTTCTTGCTGCCGGGTGATTTATCATACGCCGATACACAGCAACCGCTTTGGGATTCATTCGGACGTTTAGTCGAGCCATATGCAAGCCGTCGGCCATGGATGGTCACCGAAGGCAACCACGAATGTGAGATCTTCCCGGCCATTTACCCTAAGGGCTTCAAAGCCTATAATGCTCGTTGGCCGATGCCATATCAAGAAAGTGGGTCCAAATCGAACCTGTATTATTCGTTCGACGTCGTTGGGACACACATTATAATGCTTGGGTCATACGCCCATTTCGACATCGATTCCGAGCAATACAAGTGGCTCGAAGCTGACTTGGCCAAAGTCGATAGGTCAAAGACCCCCTGGACCATCGTTCTCGTGCACGCACCGTGGTATAATTCTAATGATGCTCATAAAGGTGAAGGAGAGGGCATGAGGAAAGCTATGGAAGAATTGTTGTACAGTGCACGAGTGGACATAGTTTTTTCGGGACATGTTCATGCTTACGAGCGATTTGTAAGTCATGTTAATTCATTTTCTTCGGTTGTTATGGTTTCTTTTTGGTATGTTGATCTAACTTCAACCTTTTTTTTTTTTTTTTTTACTTCTTGTGATCAATTAACATTTGCAGACTAGGGTTTACGACAGCAAGGCTGACTCGTGTGGTCCGGTATATGTGACCATCGGAGATGGAGGAAATAGAGAAGGACTAGCTATGGAGTAAGTATTTGTCATAACATTTATAACATATCAAATACATAAGAGTATTGGATATATTTCTTAGCACTCTTTCGTTCATTGAATTAACCTTGTCCAATCTTATTGATTTTGAAGGTTTGAGAAGCCCCAGCCTTCCATCTCACTGCGACGAGAAGCGAGCTTTGGACATGGCCGATTCAGAATATATAACGAGACACATGCTCATTGGACATGGCACCGCAACGACGACTTGAATTCGGTTGTTGCCGATGAGCTTTGGATTCAAAGTTTGGCCTACTCAAACTTGTGCAAACAAAGTGTTCCGCAAGGGCAAGCTGCACAATTAATAACTGATCGGAGCGATGAATTTTGAGTTTTTGTATCAGAAAGATAACCATATCTGGTGAATAGTTCAAGTTAATTGCATGCTTTCTATTAGTGCAATTCATATTGCCCCGGGGAATCATGACTTTCTTCTTAATATTGGTTTTTTTTTTTTTTTTTTCCTTTTTTCCTGATAATTTGCGCTGTCACCCCTGCAGTTTGACCGAATTCCAATATCCCATTCATGGTGGTTCCGCGATTATACAATATCCATTCCTCTTATTCAAATTTTACTTCATAAAAAAAAAATACATTCTTTCTTTTTCTTTTCTATAATATCATAGTAATATAATATAATTAATTAATATAAATAGTAATAAGAATATAAAATATTATTTCTTTTTTGATTTTAACTTTTTATTGATTGAGATTAATGCTTTTTCGTTATTGTTAATTTTAACATTTTTTTTCAAAATAATTGGTTTTAACATGAGCGTTATAAAAAGTTTGAACTTTTTATTTAATAAATAAATCTTTAATTATTTATTTCAATAATATTTATTCTTTGTTTAAACAATTAAATTAGGACTAGCTAGTAAACACTTAGATCGAAATGAATGAAACATGTCTTAATTAGTACATAAATAAAGAATAAATATTATTGAAAGAAAAAAATTAATGGCGAACATGATTTTCTTTTAACCCAAAAAACAATCTACTTTCCAATTTTTTGAACAAGTTATTTTTCCGAAAAATAAATTGATTGTGGATTGAGATTTGAGAGTGATCATATATAGATGTGGCTGGATTCATGGATCATACACATGTGCTGCTCCTTTGAACAAGGCCAATCATCGTACACCACTCGTACGCACGTATATTC
Organism: Lobelia cardinalis; assembly: GCA_028566635.1. Lineage (NCBI taxonomy): Eukaryota > Viridiplantae > Streptophyta > Magnoliopsida > Asterales > Campanulaceae > Lobelia > Lobelia cardinalis. The sequence continues at coordinate 7,597 of JAOWAN010030710.1, read as the reverse complement.
TTTTGGATATTCGATCTGAATTTAGTACTATGAAGCTATATATACGGCTCATATATATGTGATGCACATCCTGCGATTTACCTCCTCCACGTTAGTTCAGGCGGGATCGGTGGGAGACTGTCGGAGTTGCAGTCTCAACCTTTTTTATTAAAGAGGTTTAATAATATAGTAATTAATCTACTTAATTACAGTCGGTCTCAACCATTGACTGAATAAGCAGCTTGGTATTTCTTGTAATACTGAAATTCGTAATGAGATTAATTAGATGGTCGCACGAGAATATGATTCTATCTAAATTCTATCTATAAATTATTTTTTAGGTTAGTACTTCCTCCGTTTTAAAATGAGCGACACTTTTTATTATTTTTATTACAAATATATAATATCACTCATTTCGAAATGAACGAGTAAGGGCTAGTTTGAATAAACGTTTTGAAAGAGTGATTCTGTAGAAATAATTTTTGAAAATGATTTTTTTTAAAAAAATAATTTTTGAGATTTAACTAAAAAGTATTTGACTATTACATAAAAAACAGATTATGAAAAGTAAATGTTAAATTTACCTTTCATGTAATTATGTAAACATACAATATAATCAATGTGCATGAATAATAAAGTTATTAATGGTAAATCGAAATAATATAAACAAGTTAGAATTACTTCTCGAAGAAACTGGTTTACTATAACTTCAATCAAAACACATTTTTTTAACTTTTTGACAACTAAAATCAGAATCAGTTCGAAATCCAAATATGCACTTTCAAAAATAATTATGAGCACTAAAAGTGAATTTAAACTCTTCAAACGCAATGTCAAACAAACCCTAGGTCTTGTTTCGCGGTTGATCTAAGCGCATTCTTGATGAGGTTAATGATAAATTATTGACGGGCAAAAAAGACTGTCTGAATAACAATTTGTATTTAGAAATAAAAGCGCACAATTATTGGAAAGATCACATAACACTTTTCTACCCAAAATCTTGGAAGGAGAATTGTGTTCGATGTATTTGGTTTTTGATCTGATTCCTGATGATCCCTTATTATTAAAAGTTAAAACCGTTGACATCAATTTGTAGTTCAAGTATAACGTGAAGAAAAATGCTGAATATACCGCCATCATGATATAAGGTTGATTTTTCGATTGATATAGGCAGTATAGGTAGCATGTCTCCAGCGTGAATATATACTGTTACTGATTGAAATTTAAAAACTTAAATATATACTGTTCCAATTCAAAATGAGTGTTAGTTTTTAGTGTTGCAAAATCAACATGGATGTTATCAAATTTAATTTTAAAAAATATTTAGAATTTTTTAAATTTCAATATCTTAGTCATAGTAAAAATAATAAATAATTGGGACAACTTCATAAATAGTTCTTGTACTTTGACCGAATTCATTGATATATAATCCCAAAACTTAAAAAAATAATATAAACAGTCAAAATTTGTAAAATCGGCTCATAAATAGCTTCTGCCATCGATTTGAACATTAATGTAAAGTTAATCAAGTAAATTTGGAAAAACCACTTCTGAAACAAAGGATAAAAAGAAAATTATCTACTTAACTCCTTTTTCCTCGTATCATCCACCATCCACCACCCCCACGGCACCACCCACCTACCCACCATGCACCAAAGCTCCAGCCAAGTTAAAACCCTTCGAACACTCAATTCACGAGCGAACCAAATCGAAATCAACAAATCCCGTTTGTGAATTGAATGAACAAACTTTTCACAATGTAAGCCATGGGAAATAGCAGGAGTTCTTTGCACAGAACCCTCCTCAACAAACGGCAGAAAGACCTAGGGTAACAAAAGATTTTGAATTGACAAAATTCAACGCCCAACTAGAGAGGAAGAGACAGAGGTAGACGCAACTGATTAGGGTTTTTTTAAGGTTCGGTGGGGAGTCGATTAGGGGTGTGGATTTTCGCCTCACCTCAAACCCACTTTACCTCTCATCAAACCACTTTCAATTTTCTTGAAAACCGAATGGAAAAATTCCCTTACCGAAGATGATCGCCATGGCGACTTAGGCAGCATCGACGAATATGAAGCGACATATCTTCTTCTGCGACCTCTCTCTCTCTCTCTCTCTCTCTCTCTCTCTCTCTCTCTCTCAGATCTTCTACTCGAGCTTTGCAAATCGCTGCCTCCTGATCTCCAGCGAAAAACCCATTAGTTCAGACCATTTGTTCTTTGTTGAAGATCTGGGGTTGATTGTTGTTGTTCTGTGGGATTTTGTTGGTTTAAGTTTGATTAAGTGGTAATTGGGTTTCTGTGGAACTGAAAGTTTGATCTGGAGTTTTAAGTTCATTTGATCTGGTGTTTTAATTCAGACAGGCTCTTGAATGGAATTGGTGGCGACATGGTTGCTGTTGATTTTTGTTTTTTTGATATGGAAAGAAGGGTGAGGAAGGGATAGACTGCTAATTGTCTCTTTTGTCCTTCTAAATTAGTCAAATATTGAAATTAACGGTCAAAATTAATGGTTGATTAATGGAGAGATCGTTTATGAATCAATTTTGCAAACTTTGATAATTTATATTACTTTTTTAAGTTCAGGAATCACCCATAGATTCGACTAAAGTTCAGGGACCATTTATGAAGTTGTCCCTAAATAATTTATCAAAGAGGTTAGCAATGTCCCCATTTTTTCTTTCCCAAAATGCTCTTACTTTTTAATTTTTAATATTTACTTGGAGAGGTATTAATGTCAAAATCGTGTATAAAAAAATGTGCTTGTATTTAATGCATGTGAAAAGTACATATGCAATGATTGAAACATTGATTATAGAAATTATATGGAGCGCATATGCGCTCTTAGCAAGGAGCGCCTAGGTGCTACATATTCATTCTATTACGTTGTTTTGTTCATATTTTATAATTAAATGTTCATTTTATTTTTCTTAATGTTATTGTTGATTTTCAGTAACAATGATAAAAATGAATATTTGATTTTAGACAATGAACAAATAACGTAATAAAATGAATATTGTCACCTAGACGCTCCTTGCTAAGAGCACCTAGGCGCTCCATATACGGACTGCTCCAAAAAAATATTAAAAATTAAAAAAGTGAGGGCATTTTGGGAAAGAAAAAATGCGAACATTGCTAACCTCCTACGTCAGTAAATATTTAGGTTGATCAAAATGAGTTAACATCTGATGTTTCATATTTATATTTGAATTGACACGAGCAGTAATTATATGTAAAATACTCCATTTATTTTTTTTAAGTAATTTAAAATAAATATTTTTTTCTTACAATATATCAATTACCATAAACACTTAAAATAAAAACGAATATAACAATAGTTTATCTTGTCTCGTAAGCATAAAGTACTAATCCGTTAAGACTTTGCCAATGAACTTACTTCCACGCCATTACAATCCCACGTAGTACTTTTGAACTATACTTTAAAAATCATTTTTCTCATTCTCAAATCTTAACTAATTTCCCCCTCGATTGGTCCCACACTTCGTATCTTCAATAATACCTTTTCCAAATATCCACCTTCATTTGTTAACGTTTGAAACTTACACACACAAAATAATAATTGGGAAAAAAAAAAAAATTATGGCCCGAACATGGTCATCTGTCTCCTTTGGCCTCCTCCTCCTCCTACTACTAACCACCGTCAACTCCCACCGAGCACTGGCAGAATTCATCCGCCAACCGCCTCGCCCGCTCATCCTCACCCCACATAACCGCCCTGATTCTCACCCTCAACAGGTACGTACGTTCATAACTCTCTTCAATCATCTCTTCAATGCTTCATTTATTTTTTTCCAATCATTTTCCTTTTGACATGAACCCTTTTAGGTGCACATATCATTGGCCGGGCCGGATCACGTGAAGGTCACGTGGGTTACAGCTGACCATGCTGGTGTTCAATCCCTAGTAGAATATGGAAAGTCACCGGAAAAGTACGATGCTAAGGCCACGGGAGAACATACATCCTACCAATATTTCTTCTACCACTCCGGGAGGATTCATCATGTCGTAATTGGGCCGTTGGAACCAAGCACCACCTATTATTACCAGTGCGGTGGGTCTGGGCCGGAGTTTAACTTCCGAACACCGCCTTCAACCTTTCCCATTGAATTTGCAGTTGTTGGTAAGTCCTATTCATTGCTTCCTAGCTTGCTACTTAGATATAATTGATCCGTTTGGTTTGTTAATTGCTTGACTAATTAATCAGTAAGGCTAGGTAAAATTAACATTAATTGGGGTGTGTTGTCTACAAGGGTTTTTACGTAATGTTCAAAAAAAAAAGTAAAAAATAAAAATTATTCACGAGTTAAGTTTCAATAACATATTTTTTTTCTCTCTCACATATTCTTTTTACATACTCTTACACCCAACTTTATATCCTATTAAATATTATATTAAATCACAACTATCACTCTTTCTCTCTTTTTATTTGTTAGTCGCTAAAATGTCAGTTATTATTTACCTGTTTTCTAGTAGCGTAATTTTTAAAATTTTGAAGGACAAAATTGTAAACTTATAAAATCAAAACACAAACCAAATTCGTACAAAACACAAACAAGGAGAAAAAAAATTCAAAAAAAAAAACTATTCATCCAAATGCAGCCTAATATTCTTAGTGTAATTTTTCTAGATGAGACATTGGGTTCACAAATTTGTTACAGAGGTAGGATACTAAATTTATTATTTAAGGTAAAAGTGATATTTAACAAAAAGATGTAATTAGAATAGCATAAAGAAGATCAGAAACCGCGCGCGTTCGTTCTAGTATAAGTTGAAAATTGGAGAAGGATCGATATTTTTGGTCTAAATATCTTGGATGCCACTACAAATGAAAGTGAAGTTTGAGTAATCTTGATATTGATCGATGGATGGTACTCAAACTTCTTGTCTGGTGTCTCCTTCATCATCTCTGTATTTATTTTGTCCAGCATTTATATTGGTCGTCGGTGATCATATTGCATACTCCTTTCGTTACGTAATAGATTATCTTTTAAAAATTAAAATTTGTTTCATAAAAGTTGTTCTTGTAAGAAAGTTAGATTTTTTTTACCTCATATTTTTCTAATTTACCCTCCTATTTTCCCAACTCTTATTTTCTCAACTATCCATGATTATTAATTACATTTACTTCTTTTACCATCAATAAAGAGATATTATTTAATAAGAATGAATTTGTCAATATATATTACTCCTTAATAATTGTGTACAAAACTAATTAAAAGATCATCTATTGCGGGACGAAGGAAATAGTTCGTAATTAACTCTCTCTCTCTCTCTCTCACACACACACACACACACATAGGGATTAGAGTATAATGAGTTCTTAATAGGGGTGGAAATCGCACGGAACGTATCGAAAATAACATTTTCGAAAAAATTTCGAAACTTTTCAAAAATCAAAATTAGTTTTCGATTTCCGTTTCGAAAATTTTGGAATGCAAAAATTGATTCCGATATTCGAAAATTTCGGAATTTTCAAATTTCGAAATTTTGGAATTTTAGAACTTTCGAAAAATTTCGAATTTTGAAAGGTTTTTTCTTTAAACAAGTGATCCTTATTTATGACATTTTACTACGCGGTGCTACTCCTTTACAACGATTTACTTTTACATTTTTCAAAAAATTAAATACTTTCAAATCAAGATTTTCTTCCAAATTTTTTTTTAAGAAAAAAAAATAAAAGTCAAAGTGCACAATAAATTTTGAATTGAATTCTATTGTCAGAACATAAAGTTATACTATAATCCCAAAATTATGAAAAAAACAATGTTATAAAAAGGAACACTAAAAATTATGTTAAATATGTGTGCTTTTTGTCTAATCATGTTCGAATTTAATTAAGTTATTTGTCTATAGACCTAAGTTTATCTTATTTAGGAAGAAATTAATTTAAAAATATTTTAAAAATTGAAATAAATTGTATTCTTTTTGAAAATAAGTTGAAACTTTTTTGGAAATAAACTAGAAAGTTTTCGAAAATAAGTCGATTTTTTCAATTTAAATTGGATTTTTTGGAAATATATTGGAATATGTTCGAAAATTATTCGGAATATCTTTGGATCGGAAAGTCCGATAATTTTAAATCTAATTTCGATCCGAAAAATATCGAAAAAATCGAAATTCGGAATTTTGGAAGTCGGAAAGAAAATAATCGTTTCAAAATCGAAATTTTTTGGATCGGAATCGACGGAAATCGGAAATTCCGTTCCGATTTTCACCCCTAGTTCTTAACGATGGATAAGAAAGTAATTCTTAATTCATAAATGTTATCATTTGATAGAGATCACTAACACTAAATAGTATTATTAGTAATTTTGAAAAGATATTTGGTAGTTATTTGTAACAATTATTAATTAATAAGAATAAACTCGAATTAAACTCTAATACTCCCATTAATCTTTATCATTAATACCTAGATAAAGGATAATATTATTAATAATTTCATTATTAATGACATTATTAATTATACTACTTATACGTCGTCCCTAATCACGTACCCTAGCAAACGATAACTATTACTTATATAACATGTGGATCCAAAAAGATTACTCTTTTAATTTATAAAAGATACTTTCATATTTGCAAATATCACTTATATAAATATAAAAAATTACATTCACTGAGTCATTAAAAATAATAAATGTCATACATTTTAAAATAATGAATGTCTTACATTTTATGCACTTAGAGAATGTAAAATTTGATGAGCACTTAGGTGTTCGGTGTGTTAGGAACGCTCAATACAGAAAGATTATAAATTATGCATATAATGTGATATAAAATGCACATAATAATTATAAACATACTAATGGTATAACTTATATGCATTTTATATTTATGTTATGTATATAATTTATAATTTCTATATACATTGAACGCTTTTAATACACCAAGTGCGTAGGCACACGGTATACCAACCACTTAGAAAGAATTTCGTCCGTTTAGATTTAAATGTTCTAGTTTGATTTTAGAAGATGTTTTGATCTTTAAATGTCTTACTAGTACTTTGCTTTTGTTCCATGACATGAAAGTTTTGAAAGTGAACATTTATTTTTGAACAATTTAAAATAGAATATTTTTCAATAGTTAAATATTTTTACTATTTAAGATAGTAATTAATTAATTAAAATTATCATCATGGGTGCAAAATTTTCCATCGGTGCAAGAGACCTTCATTGGAACACCTTGCTGATTTCAAACACCCACGTCCTATCATAAGTTAAAATTAGTAAGATTGAAAATTTTATGGGTCCGTCTGAATGAATGGTTTGTTCCAACAAATTTAATTTCATCCATTCGTCTCTTATTTTTTGTTTTAGTCGTTACTAACATCTGCCTAGTTGTAAACACGATCATGACTGCAATTGGATACAAAAAAGATCAAAAAGGGTAATTAGAGTTAACGTGGAGGAACCTCCCTATGGTTCACGGGCTCGAGGTTTGAGCCTCTTGTACTTTATTTGGTGAGGGATAACCCCCCTGACGTTAACTCAGTTAGTTTTTATTCATAGAAAAAAGTAAAACTGAAATAAAAACTTTGCAGTGTAAAATAGACAATAGGAGGAAGACTATTATACCCTTTTCAGATCATAAAGACAAAA
>JAOWAN010030671.1:0-19030 GCA_028566635.1 Lobelia cardinalis | reverse complement strand
TCTCTCTCTCTCTCTCTCTCTCTCTCTCTCTCTCTCTCTCTCTCTCTCTTGTTTCATTGTTTTCCTCTTATTTTCACACATTATAACTATTTTTTTTCAACTGCTTTCATTTTTCTAGATTGCTATCTTTTCCTTTTCCCTACACATTATTGCTTCTTTTATTTTTTTTTTACTTCAATTTTCTATTTATAAAACTGTACTTCAAATTTCACTCATTTATATTTTATTGTGACAATTAATTTTAATTAGAACTACAATATTAACCAAGTTAATATTGAAGTTCTAATTAAATATGCATCATTCACATTGTTAATGAGAAAATAAAAACACTCAATGATTAATTAACTTTTAATATAATCTTTTAAACAACTATTATCATTTGAATGCATGCCTTGGATAATTTTTACAAAAAATAATTTCTTATTTGACAATTATATGCACATTTGTTCTTTAAATTTGCCTTATTCCTGCAATTAATTAAATTATTTATAATCATAATATATCATTTATTCAAATTTTTAGAAAATTTCAGATTGTGTTTCACTTTTCCACACATGGCATGAGTTTCAAGCTAGTTGATAATTATAACCATACTAGTGTAAGCACCGTGCTCCGAGGACACGATATGACATTCGAAAAAAAAAATATATATATATACATATATATATATATATATATATTTTTTTTTCTTTTTACTGCTACGTGACCTTGCTATGATCATCTCAAGTACCTCATAAGAGGGGATAAAACAACAAAATCAACTGCAGTGTTATAGCTCAAGATCAAACTCTGTTATAAGCACAACTTCTCTTACATTACCTCTCATGTTACAATCAACTCTTCAAAATTGCTATGCCCGAGGGGGGCAAATACAGTTATATGCTCAAATACATACTGTTATATTTGAGTGCGAAGAACGGGAATGTGGGGGGGGGGGGGTGGGTGGAGGAGAAGAAGAAGAAACAGAGAATGGGTGAGACATCTGCATCAAACCCAAGCTGAAGCTGTTATTCAGTCATCAGCAACTTTTTTCTTTAACTGAGCACCAACTGGTAGAGTGCCGTAGAGGCACAAACGCAGATCACCTTGGAGCAATCGCTGGTGAAAGTAATTCTTGTATAAATCCCAAAATTCATCTCTGCAGGACAACATGTAAGGAACAGATAAGGCATCTCTCTACAAGGGAAAGTAAGGCATAGGTAAACATTCGAGGTGGCCACATAAACTCAGATATGTCGTCAATGGCCGAGTGCCAAGTCCTATAAATCTTGGTTCTCCCGACCCCGGATTTATTTAGCACCTCGTATATTTCCTAAAGGACCATAAAGATAGAAAGGGTAAAAAAGAAGATAAATTTTGCTGTCCTAGCTATTGACAGCAATATACATATATCGAGTTACTTCCCCCTTGTAAGAAGGAAATCAGAGAAATTAAATATTCCCTTTGTCCCAAAATGAAAGTCACACTTTGTTTAGTACCATGAGAAATATTTCACATATATTTTGAGGGAGCCTATGGTCTAATAATCAAGTATTTGGCAAACCAAATACCGTGGTGCTAAGATTGTGACTCCCAGCGAACAGACACTAAGGACCTCGCTGCCACCTCCGTAGGTAAAACAGCATCATGCCCTCGTATTACATTTTAGTTGGAAAATGCAATCAGATGTTTGGGGCAGTATAAGTGAACAAGTAGTAGTAACTCATTCTGGCACGTCTTCGGGATTTGCTATTGCTCCCCCCAATGATCGTAGTCGCCAAGAATTTTAATTGCGCTAATATTCATCATTGTAGGATTGGGTTCAAGCTTTCCTCAGCCCTTTCTCATCAATGGACTTTCGACTCAATCTAATAGCTATCGGGCGCCAATAAAAGAGAAAGTTTGAAACTACTTTCCTTCATAAGAGTCCGATTCAACAAACTTGTATCCACCTAGTGTCAAGGGTACACTATTTTAGCAATTCCATATGCAAAGACCATCATAAAAGCTCAGCCAAACGAATCGTGTGTCAGGAACTAGATTCGAACATGAATGACCTTGATTTCACTCTTCGCTTAGTAAGGCCATTTGGATTGATTTATCAAATTCTCAGATTATTGACCGCTTCGGGTGTATATCCCATCGAACGAACTCCAACAATTTGGCCAATCATGACTAACTCATTATGAAAGTGCGGTATCTCCAATTATAGTCCCCCTGGGATGTAAAATATATATAAGAGGTTTTCGTTGAACTGAAAAACAAAATCGATTTCGAAAAGTTTAATTTAAGAATCCATGTTCTCAGCGACATTTTTGGGGCCCGACCCCTCTTCTCAATCAAGAGGAATGCATGTACATAAAGAAAGACATGGGATAATATCTCTCCCGTAATATTTATCTGAATTACCTACCTAGCTACTGACCATGGTACACAACTATCATTGTATCGGCACTGGCCCGAATTTGAGCAGATGCATGAATCTCGCTCACGATGCCTGTTTTATATCAATTCTTGTGCTCTCTTTCTTTCTTTCGGAAAGGACCATTGTGTGTCACTCTATTTGCGACTTGACTGACCTCTATTTGAGAACTTCATTGTTAGCTAGGGATGTGGGAGTGCAGAGACAGCCAAGAGGTTTGACTAGAAGTAGCTACCCTTGAAAGAGTGCTTAATAGCTCACTGATCGAGCGCTCTTGTGCCGAAGATGAACAAGGCTAAGCGATCCGCCAAAGCTGTGGGATGTAAAAGTACATCGGTAGCGGTGCGTCCCGCCTAGAGGGAAGCCCAGCCCCCACCCTCGCGGCGAGCGGCATTGAACAAAGTGGAAGCGAGAATGTCGGATTGACTAACGCAAACATTGGTGAGAATTCAATTCTCCGAAAACCTACGGGTTCCTCCGCAAGATTCGTCCAAAATTTAAGTTAACAGGTAATGAGACTTGAATAGCTTTCCTACATACCGTATATATAAAATATCATGGAGGAATAAATACCTTAACTACTCCCTCCGTCTCAAAATGAGTGTTAACTTTTGTCCCAAAATTAGCGTCACTTTTTCAAACATCAATCATTTTAAGTAATTTGGTCCAATAAAATTATAGAATTTGGAAATTATACTAAGAATATTACAATTTTTATGTTCGATAATTTTTGAAAAAATGGCTAAAACTTGATCAAATATCCATCTGATAATCTATCAAGTTGACCCAAAATTGGCATACATTTTGGGACGGAGGGAGTAGTTATTAGAGAAAGGAAGGATGGTCAGAATTATCGAGAAACAAAAAGTCCAACCTGACTTGAGGAAGTGTGAACAAAGAATACCCCTTAACATCTGTCTGCATGTCAAGCACAATTACAGCTAATCGTGATAGCCCCAATGCCTCCATATCAATTAGCTTTTTGATCCTAAACAAAAGTCGTTCAAGAAATAATACATAAATGAATAGATGAATTAGGATAAAATAGATAAATTAAACTTAGGGGGCAGTACAGATAACACTTGTCATTTTGCACATCCATTCATAAGCAGAAGAAGATTAAATCATTTTCATTATAAATGATGGTGATATTGAAGAATGGCTAGCTAAAAGAAATCACCTACCACCAGCAGCACTCAAGAATGAAAAAAATGAAAGAAAAAAAAAAGTACATGGGAAGCAAACAATGTTAAAAAAAAAAAAAAAATGAAAAACAACATGGCAAGCAAACAAATGATCAACAATCATTGACCTGTATCAAGCCAAACGACCAAAAGGGAATATGTGTTAGCATTACATGGAAATAAGTCATCAAACTTTGAACTTGAAAGATACTAATAATATCATACTGTATTCTCAATTTGTACCCTTTGCAAAAGTTCCATCCAAAAGAAAGGAAAATTTAATGTGAACCACTTGGATATATTCTTGACCTCATTATGACGTGAAAATCTTAAACATTCATATTATTATTATACAATAATAAACCCAAGAATGACGACTTTTCCTCATCAAGTACTTTCTTTTCTTTACGTTTCTGCTTATTTACAGCTTCTGCTGCCTACCTTTTTGCTCTCTTAACCCTCCCTCTCTCTTTTTTCTGGCCTCACCTTTATTCCTTTTGGTTTTCATTCTTCTCCTACACCCGACTGCGTTACCCTCAATTTGGTTGTCGTCCGAGATAATAGAATGCATCGTACTCCCTCAGTCCCAAATGAAGAGGGACACAAATAGGGAAGGGTAATAGTGACAAATCACCTGGAAAAATTTCTCCTAGAAGGGAAATGCCCCTTTTAGGTGGGACAGACCAACGAAATAGTGACCCTCTTTATCTGATGCCTTCCTAAATGATAACACGATGAAGTTCAAGAACATAATTACAGAAGATACCTGCTAGGCGTGCCACAAGCGATGTTAACATGATCCTTTAGAATGGAAACCTGACCAGAAAAACTCCAACAGGTTTATAACCTTGGATGAAGAAAGAACTATAAGAAAATCAAATGCACAAGTCGAAAAACAATTTTTTACCAAGAATTGTAAAAATGGAAGCATGAGCTCACTGATTTTAAATAGTATCTATACAAATCCTTGGACCAGCATCCTCATTGCAGTTATCCTGGTTTTGTTTCCTTTGCAGAAACATTGCTGGTTTATATTGATTTCCTTAGAAAAACGTAGTAATCTAAAGCCTTACCTGACCTTAATAGGTCAGATGAACTTTCACACAATAGAATACATAGAGAAGTAACCTTCATTTATAATAACTATGAGTCAGTATCCATTCAAGTATCTGAAAAGATGAAACTACCTGCTCCTCAACCTTCATATGCTTCGAGAAAAGCTTTGCAGCATGACATTCTCTAGTCAAAGGCCTCAATCCTCTGCAAGAGCAAAGTTTTTTAAAGAACGGATACCAATAGATATTGAATAAAGATGATATTTCAGATGTTACACAATGTTAATTGTCTTTATATCCCCTGGGGCAGGTTTTCAACAGATTTTTCAATTAGCTTCAACTTACCTGGTTTTTTTTATTTTCAATTTTTTGATAAAAGAAGAAGTTTATAGAAGGAATCGAATGTACTCCCTCCGTCCCAAAATGAGTGTCAATTTTTTGACTCATTTTGGCCAACTTATTTAACTATACACCAAATATTTATTAAAAAATTACATGTTTTAATGAATATATAAAAATGTTTTGATAAATCACTTAATGTAAAAGTTTTTACAATGATTAATGTTTTGTAAAAATTAGCTGACAAAATTTATATTAATGTTTCAACAAGAAATAATGACACTCATTTTGGGACGGAGGGAGTACAAAAGAGGAGGACAAGCTGCAGAAAAAGAAAAGGAAATAAAAGTAAAACACTATAGAACAGACCCAACCAAAAGCGACCAAGCTTAACTAGTGAATCACAGCTGCCAAATCTCTAGATGACGCAGACACCCCACTCAAACCCCGGATGCCGAGGCCCATAGAGATGTGCAATGCTGAATCCTTTCTTTGAGTACACTAAGAATATGGCCTGGTAACAAAAAATCCTCTCTACATCCAAATACTCACAAAGTACTGAAAATAACACAATTCCATAGGCAAGCAGAATCTTTATCCCTTCTGAAGCCCCTAAACCTTGTACAAAAAAGGTCTTCAACAGATGAGGGACACACCCAATTCTCTTTTAGAATAGCGAACTCATACCATAAACTCCAAGCTATGGAACAGTGAAGAAAAAGGCGTCTGTGAGATTCAATATTGCCATTACACAAAACACATATGTTCAGGGACAAGGCTGTGTGAGGTCACCGCCTGTAGACACCCCATTCTGTGACCCCTTAAACAACCATGTAGAGTATTTTGATATTAACATTATTTTACTATTCAATAAAGTGCTTAGTTATGTTCCGTTCACACCCCCCTTCAATTTAATGAGGTTTGGGATAAAATGGGATTAACTCTTGTCAAGAGTTGAGCAACTTTCGTTAAGGGCCATCAGTGGTTTGAGCATCAAATGATGGAGAAGGGCTGAAATGTAAGAAGAAGAGTAGCAGAAGTCGTGAAATCTAACTGGAAGGAACTGAACTGAACTGAAAACATTAAAAGAAAGAGGGCATATCTGCTAATTTGCAAGGGTCTTCTTGTCAATCCAGCAGTAATAAGAGGGCAGCCTCGTCACTTCTACCATTTAACACTCCAATTCAGCCTTGGTCAACCGCATCTCATTTCCTTTGACCAACCATTTGACCCACCAATCCCAACTTGCCACATGGCACAACCACATGCCTCCCTTGGTAAAAGAATGCTGCCGCCCCACGTCTTTTCTTCTTCAACATGGATTTTACTTCTTTGCAATGAGAATTGATTTGTGTAGTATAAAATAAATTTGCTTTCCTAAACCAATCAGATTTCCCTCTTCACACAAACACATCTGCTACTCCCTTGCACAATCCTACCCCGCCGCTCCAACTCGTCTTTTCCTTCATGTGCAGGGATTTCGGCTACTTCTTGGCCAAGAATACATTTTCCTTTTTTGTACTATAAAAAGAAATCATGAGTCTCTCATACACCAAAACTCAAACAGACACAATACAACACAATTTCTCCTCCCTCCTCACCCCTCTCTAAACTGTATCTCTCCCTCTCTATTCCCACATGCACCATACACAAAAAGCAGAAACTCTCTTTCCCACCATACAACAAATACATTCTATCCAAATTGAACACTTTCCCTTTCCATAATAACAGTACCTCTTACCTTCATATATCAGTAGACATATAAAGCACAATTAATGTATAATTCCAAGCAGTTCTCAACTCGACCTAGCTCAGTAGTGATTACATCATAGGTATAATTTAATTCCTATATCACATCTTTTAATTTAGTTAATAAATTATTATAATTTTAAATATATATATTACATGGTTGTTAATCAAATCGGATCATAATAGTTTGAGTGATTTCGATCAATGAAATTATTCTAATTATTCAAATCTAACATCTTGATCCGTCAAAGAACAAGACCCTTTTATTACTTTAAATCATTTTTATTTATAAATTGTAAATTTTAAGTTTGTAAATATAATATATGTATTAAAATCGAGCCATTGAGAGACCGATTCTTTCGAATCAGGCAGAATGGTGCCTCACACCTTCCTATTTCGTAATCAAGCCTCCAGACCCACTTTTTATTAAAAATATCTTTTTCTTATATTTGGCTTATAATTAAATGTGGGTGGCAACTCTCTGAAACTTTAATAAATATGTAGAGATCTCACTAAAGAGATCCAACGTATTTCAATGAGTTCAATGATTAAAAACTAATCCTTTTTTACAATGATTGGAGTCTAATCAGGATTCTCACACCGCCATTGCAAAGAGCATTGGTATTAAGTCAGCCCAACGCAAGAGACCATGCAAACGCTTTTAATTTGGATGGACCTTGGCTTTCCAAATGAAGCACAATAGGGGGAAGAAGTGGATTATGTGGATGGGTTAGAGCTTTCGTAAGAGATCAAGAGGTGAAGCTGCCACAAGGATCAAGAACACTTATCAGGTCTATCAAGAAACCTATAGGCTGAAAAAATAAAGAGTAGAGAGGCCGACTCTTTCGACTGAGGATCATTAAGATTCCGAAGATGTAAATGATTTGTGAATTTCGTGAACTGAATAGAAGTTTCAAAAGGTAAACAACAGCAATAGATATTAGGAGGTTCAGGTATCCTTTCAATTTACACAGATAAGATGAAATCCACACCTGAGAAGTTCGAGTGATCTTAAGGCAGATAAACTAATAGTAAGTAGTGCAGGACTTCCTGGTTCGGATGTTCCTTCTGGAGGCTGCTTTCTACAAAGATCTTCTTTCCAAGACGGTCCATAAGAAGTCTTCATATGTTCACCTAATGTGCTGGCATCCTGAATCAGGCTTTCAGATACCTTGAGAATGCATGCATCTGCATCAACAGAATAAACCATCATAACAATTTCCTCTCCTTGATATATATACGACTTAATTTTTCAACTCCATACAAGAATATCATGTAGACGTAAAACAGAAAGTGAGCAAAATGAACCATTCTGGATATTAATTAGTAAAAAGAAAATAAAAAATCATCTCATCAAATGTTTGCATAGACATGATGATCTCACATACTCCCCTAGTGACCACAATTCATATGTAGTTGTTAAAAAGTGCGTTTACGCCACGAAGCTAACATGAGGCAACACTCTTGGGCCTTGCATTGCCTTGCCTGAGGCTCTCAATCTGCAGGAGGTGAGCCCTTTTGAAGCTATGCGCGAAGCTATGAGTCTCAGTGAGGCGTGTTCATGCCCCGAAATTCCAAACCCGACTTAAAGGGGAGGGGATTGAGATAAAGTAAAACCATAATTCCCGTCAACCATTTGATGTTCGAAGATTTTGTGAATCTGTTATGTTCAATAATGGTACAAGATTCATTATAATGCTAAAATCTTATTTAATATCGATTAATTCTGGACCGGATAATGATGGAAATCGTGGTTTTATTTTATCTCAATCCCCATTATTCCCCTTTAATTTGCACAACGAGGTTTTGGAATTCAGGCCGGGACAGAAAGGTCTGAATGGTCTAATTTGTGTACATATTGTGCTGGTTTGCGAGCAACACTAGATTTGCTGTCTCCATTCCTTAAATAAAATGTTTACTCATAACTACATTTCAATTGTTCAACAACACTAGGAACGAATTGTTGACTTCTTTCCTAATAATGTTTACTCATGGCTGACTTTCAACTGTTTTAAAGTGTGCGCCTTACTTGCATGAAGCCCACGCCTCGCTTTGCATTTGAGACCCAAAAAGTCTTTTGCGCTTCGGTGCGCCTTTCCCCTTCAATAACTATGTATTTAACCAAACTCACAAATAAAATTTATTTAAGAGTACTACAGTTTGTAACAATAAAGTCTACATATCTGCAATGATTAGTAGGGTGAATCAACGTTGGTAAATGATTCACATAGATCGGGAGTGATTAAGCGTCTAGATTTGGATCAACTTTCAGTAATGAATGGCATAAAACAGAGTGAATCTTGCCACTGAATTACATGATATGCAATACATGTGGGCAACTTTTCCTTTGTCATGCTTAGGGTCATACACCAATACGGTCGGACACATGCTCACATAAAAGAGGAGGGTTGTACTAGCCCCTAATAGCAGGCAAAAGCTTTCCCATATCACAAAGCATAAATCTAGAACATAGTTGTGTTAATGCTAGGAAGTCTCCCGTATGTGGCCCCTTGCACGGTTGCACCTACCTTGGGGTATTACAAATGTGCCGGGAGCATAAATCTACATAAATGGTATGGTTGTTTTTGCACTTTTTTCAAGGTGTACCAATTATGCTAGGAGCATTACATCATCATCCACGCTCAGTGAAAAATTAGTCAAGGATGAGGTAAAATGTATTAAGGATGAAGGTTCACATGTCCAAATAAAGATACGAAGTTAAAGAAAGATGGAAACCGTATTTCCACCACGTTAAAAAGAACATGAAGGAAGCATAGCCACAAATGAACATAATACCAAGACAAGAATTAGAGATACTACTCCCTCCTTCCCTGAATGAGTGTCATGTTTTGACTTTTTTGGTCAACTTTTTTGGTCAGCTTTATTGAACTTTGACCATTTTTTTGTGAGAATTGACTTATTGTTGTCAAGTTATAAAAAACGATATTGATAGTTCACTTGATAATCTTATGAAAAGTTTAATTTTAGAATCTAAATACAATGAATATATGTTGAATAATTATTTGAATAATAAATTAGGTTGACATTTAAAAAACCAAACAGAGACTCGTTTAGGGATGGCGGTAGCAGTATTTTTTGCAAAATCAATGGGCCTAAGGTGGGTTCGCTCTAAAAAAAGATAAACTTAGAAGACTTTAGGACCAGATGGAATCTAATTGAAGTATGGAAGTGCTTAAGAGATTAAGGATGTCTTGTCCGGTGAAGTTTAATAAAATCATGATGCTGAAAAGAATACCCAGTGAGTGGACGGAAGAGTATTATATTGTCAAATTTACAAACATAAAGGAGACACCCAAAGTAGTAAAACTATGTAGGTATTAATTAATAAGTCATACAACGTTCATGCATAACTTCCATACGAAGGTTAGCACGATCAATGATATCAGCCCTAGTATTAATTAGACGGCCTTGACTATCAAGTTTCTACGGTTGAAATTGAATAGGCTTAGTGAAAGACTAATTGATGATAGACGAAGATGAGAGACAACAATATCTAAGAACCAATTTCAGCGAGGAGCTTCTATGATGAAAGCTTCCTACATATCAAGAACTATGGAAAGTAGAAAATCACTTACATAGTATGATCTGTATCAACTCTTATGCTAGAGTTCTTAAAGAGAACTTGCTGGGTACAAGAAACAAAAGGGGTTTAAGGCAGACATAATGATTTGTTGAAGGAAGTAGTTAGCAAGAGAGACTTGCGAGTTCCAATAATATGACTATACTAGATCAACCTTGCATTCTTATCGTTTTTCCTTGGTGATGGATGGATTAACTAAGCATATCCAAGATGGCATACCAAGGTGCACGATGTTTACTTTAGACATTGTTCTTGTCCATGAAAAGAGGACCGGGATTAATACTCTCCACAACTAAGCCTTATTCCCAATCACTTGGAACCCAAGGTTAATGATTAAATTAAAAAAAGGTTGAGAGATGCTTTAGAAGCCAAAGCGTTTTAAATAACTGAAACAGAAGATACAAAATACTTCCCCCAAAAATTTCTCTTTTTTTCCAGATTTTGGATGATAGATGTCACCATTTGCTTAATAAGCCTCTATAAGTCCACCCATGCTTCTCTCATTACACCCTTCCTGATTTTAGAGTTTGGATCTTGGATCCAGTTTCAATGAAGAGTCTCTCAAAAATCACAAGTAAATCTCCATTGTATCATTCTATTTATATAAAAGACTTTATTAGAGATAGAAAAAATACACAGCAAAGGAAGACAAAGGCTAGCTCCAAAAAAGAAAAAGAAAAAAGAAAGAGGAAATCTAAAGAAAAAAAATATTGAATGAATCTGAAATTCTGAATAAAAGCAGGGTGCCCAAAAATAAAATTAATGGAGCCACGCTGTCCAATCCCTACACAAACCTGTTACAGACACATCTTTTGAAAGCACCCAATAAAGAAGCCTATAGGAGGCTAGATATTGGATACTCCCCCTCAGCAAAGGAAAGATAACATCTGATTGCAAAATATTCTTGCATTTTTTTTCCGTCCAAAGCACCACAAAAGTACCGTACAAACCACATTTCCCCAACCAAGTAGCACCCTTATCTTTCCCAAACCGACATACCCAGATACATAACAAGTCTTCAGCCGTATAGGGACACCCAAATCACGTTCAAAATAGAAATCAGCTCACACCATAAGCATTACGCCACCGGAGAATGAAGATATGAGTATGAGACTCATTATCACCATGAGACATAACACATGTCTTGGAACAAAGATGTATGAGGCCTTCACCTTTGTCCGAGATCATTGTATCTTTCTATTACTCAAGTTCATTCTGGTTTAATACTTATGATTGGCATCAGAGGCGAAGGTCTAATAAGGTCATCTCTCTAGATTTCAGTTTGATGAGCTAGAGGCATAATCATACGAGCATTTCTTCTCACATTGGCCAGCGGCCTGGAGGTCGTGGTGCTTCTTGTTTGATATTTGTCGTGAGAACTGGATTAGCCCTATTTTGTTGGAAATTTTTTCTCATGGTTAGGTATCCAGGTTTGTGGGGAATCAAGGATGTACAGATTTTTTGGAGTGTGCTGTGTGCAATCTATAGTAAGTACTACTCCCTCCGTTTCAAAATAGGTGACCTTTTAGCAAAAAAAAATTGTTCCAAAATAGTTGTCATTTTAGAATTTCTAGGTTTCTTTTACCTCTACTTACCAAAATTGCCCTTCTCTTTTCCCACCTACCCATGATCATTAATTGCATTTATCTCTTCTACTAACAATAAAGAGAGACTATTAAATAAGGATAAATTTGTAAATGTATAATTTCTTAAGAAGTGTGCACAAGTCTAAAAGGTCACCTATTTTGAAACGGAGGGAGTATGTTATGGGAGCACATAAAATGAGGATGTTTTTTAATATTTATAGATCCGGTGCTCCCTGTTACATTTTTATGTTTTCAGGCTGCTCTTTGAGCTTTGAGTATTGAATTTTGAATTTTGGGGCCTTTAGGGAGTGCCCATAGTTGACCTTGTGATGGATTAGAAGGCAGCTTAGTGACCTTTGTTTTTCATTTTTTTTTTCCCAACTCTAATTTGTTTATTTCTTTGAGTTTGGCAGGTGACTTGTTGGTGCTTTTGTATATTTCTCTCTTCCTCTAATAAATGTTCTCTCATCAGGAAAGGAGGGGGGGGGGAGGGGGAGGGACAGGCCAAGGTGATGCCAAATTTAATAGAATAATGAAGAATATCTAGCAATGAAATATCCATGGCTACAGGCACTAAGAAAAATAGGGATAAATTAACCGACTGAAACAAAAAGATGTAAGTGCACACCCACACATCCGGTTTTCCTTGGCAATGAAGATCACTGCCGGAAAGAAGCTTCAAACTGCTGTGACTTGTGAATGATACGACACTTTGTCATGTTTGCAATGGATGAGATGGACTTAAAAACGGGAAAGAAGCGAAGAACCCTCTTGCACATGGAAGCATAGTTTGTAAGCATAATACTCAATTTATTAGTCAACTAATTAGCATCGAGGGAGTACATAGTTTATTTTCTAGTATAATACAATTTCTTGTAATACTAGTTTATTTTATAGTATAATACAATTTCTTGTAATACTACTAAGACCGGAGCTACCAACTAAGAAAGAACTCCTAACTAGTAACAACTCCATTTTAATAGTAATAATACTAATCTAAGTCTACCAAGGACACTTCTCCGCCAAAACCAAAAACTTGTTAATTTGCAAATGACCCTTGGGCTGGGGCTGGGGCTTTCAGCGCCTACCATTTTATCCCCCTAGCTAAGCCTGCCCTTAGATTGTCAAACTAAGGCAATGTTGCATCGTAAATTTTCCTCCGCCTAAAAGAACTCAACTCCAGCGAGTTAGGGGCTGCGGCACTGCATCAATCTATGTTACATGGACTTTTGCCGAAGCACCTGTGTCCGACACAGCATGGGTGTGGCTGTGGCTGTGCCTATGGCTGTTTACACTGCATTTGGTGTAAAAATTTATAATTTTGGAGGATCCAACACTGAGGTGTGTATCCCCGTAGCCGAGTCCAGGTAACATAGGCGCCAATAAAACACCTCATAGGGAGAAGGTGACAAAGAAAGAGATAACAACTCTCAAGCTTCAACAAGGGTTCATGCATAACACAAGAGTATATGGTGTCTTGTGATCATTGGAGGGGTAGGTACTATCACGGTTTGCATGCACAACATTGCAATCCCAAGGCGAGGTATGACAATATCGGACCCAAAAAAATGTGGTGACTTTCAACAAAAAAATTTCGAGAATAATCAACTCAACTGACCCAAAAGTGAACTGATATGAGCTTGTTTATCAAATTGCGAACGGGTACTCATGATCCATGCCACATTATATGACTCGATCCAAGGCTGAATCTCAAAATCTACCACTTTGCACAGCATCTTGAGAAAACGACATTAGTGCAATTGCAATCACCTACATCAATTACTAAGGAGCAAACTTGTCCTTAACAACGCACCTTATGCAACCTTCCACAACAGAATTCTTTTCTTTTCAGAAGGGGTTTCTTGGTAAAGGAACAAAGAGGATGAATGGCACCCAAAATATTACAATCTTCATCTTCTGAGAAATAAAGAGAATAAAGGCCAATAAGACTCGATGAACAACTATTGTAGTCCCTTCACGCTAATCCTTGTCAACGAGAACCGTGCCTTAGATTCAAGGGATTGGAAAGCATGTTGTCCGATTCCCAGCGCATCACTATCTCAAGAGCTGGCTTAACTAAAGATAGAAACAGACTATCAAAATACTACCTTGCATCAAAAGAGTTTCCTCACTCCTAATCTCGTGGACTCTTCTTATTCCATGTGGTTGGCTACTTATATTCTATATTATGTAGCTCTAGCAAAGACCAATCCATGATAAGTATGCAAATTTAATTTTGGTAAATACAAGTAAAATCATGACATCTTCAACAGATGGAAATTTTGAATAGGTAACCAATGCATAAAAAATCGATGCCAAACAAATTAGCTAAATGGATAAAGATGGTAGGTTTTGGAAGCCCAAGCTAAGGGCTGTATGCAAGAGGTAAGTTCTTTGGATCCAAAAGAAATTTTCCTCCAATTAGCCACCAAAGACTTAAATTGTTTTTTTTTTTTTATGAAAGAAGATATATATAAGAATTAGCCTCCGAAGACTTAAATTGTTATTAATATTTGTGAATAAGTTGCTTTGCAGTTAGGGGTCATTTCTTGATGCTTTGATTCGAAAATTGATACTCGGTCTGAATGGGAGGAATTTTTTCAAAAAAAAAACTTACTTCCTCTATCTCAAAACGTGTTCAATTTCAGCCTTTATAAAAAAGTTAGCAGATATGAGCAACACTAGTGAAACTTACACAAACACCACCTAAGGTTCCATCTCAAAATCAATTCGAAATGAGAGGAGTAGCCTAGGATTATTATTACTAATTGCTTGAAAGGCTTATTTATACCCAATGTGGATTTTATGCTTCAACACACACCCTCAAGCGTAGCCGTACCTAAGGCTGACCCTGTGTCCATTCAATCGAGTGACGGGGGAGCTAGTTTATCATGAGTGGCTCGCAACTAGTTAATATGGGGTGTTGGACCCGCACATGTGTAGATTCTACTCTAATATGATGTTAAAGTCCGCATTTCATCTCAAAATCAAGTGGAATGAGAGGAGTAGCTCGTGATCTTCAATAAATGAATGCAAGGCTTGTTAATACTCAAGGCGGGTTTCATGCTTCAAAATGCCCCCTCAAGCTTAGCGAGGCTCAAAGCTTAGAGTGTGGACTCTTTGATTCGGGGGACTTGGAGCTAGATCATCCCGGGTCGTTAGACTCGCACGTGTAGAGAGCCTACTCTGATATTATGCTAATGTTTGGGGTTCGATCTCGAAATCAATTGACAAGGAGAGGAGTACATGTCTGCTAGACAGCTTAGCAAAGTCCACTTTTTCAGGAAACACATGGGAATGTCAGCTACAAGTCTACTATAATATTTACTTGCAAGGTTTATTTATACCCAAAGTGGGTTTTATGTTTCAACACACCCTTAGTGATATCATCATAACATTGCCAGTGGATAGTGAAACACAATGAGTGGCAAAGGTGAATTAATTTGACCACATAAACTAGAAGAAGACTCTATATGGCATGGAACGGCAGTGTAAGAATGTGACTACAAACCCTTTTATCAATTATCGCAATCTTTTGCTCCAAGTCAAATAAACCCACAATCTATTCCACTTTATTCATTCAAACAGAAAAACAGGACAGAAAAAATAAATTAAGTAAAGAAAATCGGAAACCTGAAAGTGAATCAAGCTCGAGAGAAGAAAGTTGAACTGCGTTTGCTGACTGATACTGTTGAAGAAAGAAATCAAGCTGCTCCGACGCTGTTGTAGCTGTAGCTAAGCTGTTTATTGATTCTTTCTTGGGTTTTTTGGCAGTATTCTTCTTCTTGCTCTTAATGTTGGCGATTTGGGAGAGCTTTTGAGCAGCTGCATCAGTTTTTGAAATCTTCCTTTCTCTTTTCCTGCTCACCATATTTGTCTGCTCTCTTTGCCTCTCCAGTCAGTATCAGCCGTTATTAAACTGTTTAGGTTTTTGATTAGCGAAAATACTTGACTCGGCCCCACCACAAATTTGGGAAGAAGTTTGTATATGGAGTGCACGTACACTCCTTGTCTATAAGCCCGGTAAAGCACGTAATAAATATAAATTATACACATAATATATATGAATTATGTATATATTATATGCTTAATTTATATTTATTATGTATATTACGGTGCTATTAAGCCGGAAGTGCCTAGGCACTCATCAAATTTTGCCAAAAAGGTGCACTCCTTCTTTCACCAAAAAAAAAATGTTAATTGTACGTTTCATTTTTTATCTACAAGTTTTTTTTAATATACTAAATATAAGTAGTATAATATTCTTATTAATAAAAGTTATATATTTACGCTTCCCAAAACCATTTGAATCTCCTTCGTTGTACAGGAAATGTGATTCATGGTTCTTCATCGACAGATAATTCTTATCCTTCTTTGATTAGATTTACTTATTGAAATAAAGTATCACCCGTAGTTTATTCAATGTAAAAGTAAATTTATACAGGTGTACAACCTAAAGCTATAATAGACAATACACAATACATATAATGATAAATATCATATACACTCCCCCAAGATGGTGCTCGGAACGAGACATCAATTTTGCCACGAACACCTAAGAATTGCGAGCAGGAGAGAGAGAGAGAGACTTCGTGAGAGTGTCAGCCAGCTGATCAGACGAAGACACATGAGTCACACGAAGCATACCAGCACAAACATGCTCCCTAATAAAGTGAAATCCAATGCAATGTGTTTCATACGGGAATGAAATACAGGATTTGAACATAGATGCATAGCACCAATGTTTATCACAGTAGATGACCGGTATAGACGGGATCGAGATCCCAAGCTCCGTAAGGAGACAACACAACCAACGTAGTTCAGCAGACGTTGCCGCAGCTGCACGAAATTCAGCCTCAGTTGAAGAACGAGCAACAGTGCGTTGTTTCTTTGATCTCCATGAAACCGGGCTGCCCCCCAAATACACAATATACCCCGTGGTGGAAGTATAATCGTCCTTGTTGCCGGCCCAATTTGAGTCAGAGAAGGCATACAATGATAGAGTAGTCTGCCTACGAAGCAATATACCATACTTCGTAGTACCTCGAAGATAGCAAAGAAGCCGCTTGACAGCTGACCAGTGAATATCAGTAGGACAGTGCATAAACTAAGAGAGCTTATTCACTGCAAAGGCAATATCCGAACGAGTAAGTGAGAGATACTTTAAGCCACCAACAACTTAACGGTACTCAGACGGATCAGATAGAGCAGTGTCGTGCCGAAGAGAAAGAACGACAGTAGGGTCTAACGGAGTTAAGATAGGACGAGCATCTAACATCTTAGTCTTCTAAAGCAAATCGTGAATGTAACCATGCTGAGATAACATAAGACCATCCTTATGAGGTAAAACCTCATCACCAAGAAAATTCGACAAGTCGCCGAGATTCTTAAGAGAAAACCTGGATGACAAAAGCTGCACAAATCTATTGACCACAGACTGATCACTGTCGGTCACAATAATATCTTCGATATAAACCAGAACATAAACTGTAACACCAGACTCCTTAAAGAGGAACAGAGAAGTATCTGCTAAGGAATTCCGAAAGCCTTGAAATAAAAGAAATCGGTGGAGCTCAGAGTACCATGCCGAAGGAGCCTGCTTCATACCATAAATCACCTTGGTAAGCTTACAAACGTAATCAGGACGATCCAGATCAATGAAATTCGGAGGCTGTGCCATATAAACATCTTCCTGTAAGTGACCCTGTAGAAATGCATTGTTCACATCCAACTGACGCAGATTCCAACCTTGAGAGAGTGCCAGTGAAAGAAGAGTCCAAATGGTAGTGGGTTTAATGACGGGACTGAAGGTATCATGGTAGTCAACACCAGGCCTCTAA
Source organism: Lobelia cardinalis (assembly GCA_028566635.1). Classification (NCBI taxonomy): domain Eukaryota; kingdom Viridiplantae; phylum Streptophyta; class Magnoliopsida; order Asterales; family Campanulaceae; genus Lobelia; species Lobelia cardinalis. The sequence goes on along the minus strand of JAOWAN010030671.1, from coordinate 1,275 downwards.
TGAAAACCCTTAGCTACAAGACGAGCCTTATACCTGGCAAGAGAACCATCAGAATGGAGCTTAACAGGAAAAACCACTTAAATCCAATAATATTCTTATGAGGGGCAGGTGGAACCAAAACCCAGGTCCCATTATTGACTAATGCATCATATTCTTCGGACATTGCCACGCGCCATTTAGGTTCTTTGAGTGCCTGTTTCACAGTATAGGGTTCAATATGCATGGTATTTGCCTGTGCACTGTAAGCAAATTTTGGATTCGGTTTAACAATATTATTTTTACTCCGAGTAGTCATTGGATGAGTGGGAGGAACAAACGTGTAGGAAGACTCTTCGGAAGAAGAGGACGGCATGAGAGGAGAGGAATAGTCAGGGGCCGAGAGCAAAGAAGCCTCAGCAGAAGAAGGAGATACACCTGGCTGAGCACCAGCGGGAGACATGACTAAAGGAGGGAGACCCAAGGGTAGGAAATCCGTGTAATCAAAGGAAGATTCTGAGGTCGATGTAGAAATGGAGGCATGGGGGAATTTAGACTCATCAAAGACAACATGACGAGAGACATAAACTTTGCTAGAGTCGGGCTCATGGCAAAGGTAAGCACTTTGGGACACGAAGTACCCAAGAAAGATACATGGAAGGGAACCAGGATCCGGCTTATGTGCAGAGTAGGGACGGATGCAGGGATAGCGTAGACATCTAAAGACACGGAGTTTAGATTAATTTGGTGGTGAACCAAAGATACACTCAAAGGGGGATACCATACACATGGTGGAGGTAGGCATGCAATTGATGAGGTAGACAGCAGTAGAGAATGCATAGGACCAAAAGAACAAGGGGAGAGAGGCATGACGCAGTAAGGCAAAGCCAATCTCAACAATATGACGATGGCGGCGCTCCGAGAACCCATTATGTTCCGGAGTATGAGGAAAAGTAGTGAGATGGGAAATCCCTTGAGAGGACAAAAATGAAGCAAGTTCGATGAATTCATCCCCATTATCCGAATAAAGGGTTTTGATTTTGGAGTTAAAAGTAATTTTCAACTAAGCATTTAAAATGGGGAAAAAGTAAAACAACATCAGATTTATGATTTAAAGTATAGAACCAAACATATCTGGTATATTGATCAATAAAAATGACATAATGTAGACACCCCATTTTTGACCCCGGTAAATAAAGAGGTAACCGGGAAGTTTTTGTTCAATAAAGAATTAAAAGTAACATTAATTAAAAATGTTACTTACATTCAAATAACATATATATTTAAATGTTGCATTTT
>JAOWAN010030655.1:0-19032 GCA_028566635.1 Lobelia cardinalis | reverse complement strand
TTTTATAGGCCCAGACATGTCCCTTCTAATGGTTGCAATCAAAAAGACACAACCATTGAAATTCAAATTTCTAGAAAATTTCGCTATAGCACTATTTTCCATTATAGCGGAAATTTTCGCTATAGCGCTCCTAGAGCGGTTTTTCTTCAAACGACAAGTCTCAAGATTTTAAAAATGTAGCCGTTACTAACTTCGCTATAGCGAAAAATACCGCTATAGCAGAAATTTTCGCTATAGCGGAATTTTCCGCTAAAAGCGAAGTTCCCATTTCAAAATCTCAGATAAAAACCGCTATGGCGAAAATATTTCGCCATAGCGCTCTGCAGCAAATCGACGCGTTATTTTTGGACATTTTCGGACATTTCTTTAAACCTCAATGTAGGATATTGATCCTAATTGATACTTATGAAACTCATTTCTTTCCTTTAACATAGTCATCTATTTTATAAAATTCCAACACGAGATGCGGTTGGAGGATTTGGAGCGGGAGAGGGCGAGGCGGCGGCAAGTGGTGGTGGGAATATTGACGGAGTTAAGGTAGAGGTTGGCCTGGCGGTAGAGATCGTTGACGTCAACGCCGCAGTAGCCATTGAATTCGGGGATTTCGTAGTAGGAGTAAGGACTGAAGAGGTGTTGGAGGGATTCATAGAAGGAGTGTAGGAGGGAGAGAAGTTGAGTTGGAAGGATGTTCTGAAGGAGTGTTAGAAGGCCTAAGAAAGACCACATTTGTGACAATATCTCCATTTTATTTTATTTTAAAATTTATTGTGATAGAAATTTGTCTTTTGTCAAAGTGATTGGAGGGTTTTGTTTATATAGAAGGAATGAAAGACAAAACTTAAAGATGTATGCATGATAGGGAGGGGGGTGGGGTGGGGGTGTTAAAGCGGCTGTTTAGGATCCGAGAAAAGAAGTAGCAAATTAAGAAAAGTTAAAGATGAAGCAAGCAGTCTTGTTTTTTTTCCCCTTTACTTTGGTGAATAAGGATTTGTCATTATGTTAGTAATTTTGATTAGAGCAGTTTAATGCTGCCTATTAGCAGACCATAAGTTGCTTTCAGCGTTAGTGACAATGCTCCAATGGTTTGTATCAAACTTTTTCTTTCAAGAATTTCGGATTCAAATTTGTTGTTCGTATCATTATGTTTGTCACCATTTATGTCTTAGTGGGACTCAAAAATCTAAAAATTTAATGGTATATGGATAGTGATATACGATATGATATACAGAATGAAATACGTAATTTTTTATAAATATTATTAATTATTATGATCATTGACTTGGGTAGTTGAGTAAATGCATTAATTGAATTAAAATTATACTCCACTTTTAAAGGTGAGACGTATATAGAGTGCCTAGGCACTCCTAGTAAGGAGTGTCCACCTCCATTATGTTTGTATACCACGCGCTATAATAAATGGGCAAATGCATTCCAAAAATAACAGGTAAAAGCATTTCGAAAATAACACAAATACATTCCCAAAATAACTCAATCTCTTCCTAAAGTTTCTCCCCCTTCTGCAAACGATTATCTTCCAAAAATCACTCCCTCAGGAGAGCAATAGATCGTATTCGGAGGATATGGACTCTTTGTCGCCGAGATCTGTGGTGCAGCGGGCGAAGGTATTTAGGAGGAGGCCGTCGGCGGGGAAGAGACTCTCCCCCGTGCGCGTGCATAACCAGGTTTTGAAGATCAGGGAGGAGGATTTGTTTATCGGAGATGACGTCATTGGGGAGTACTATTCTCTAGCAAGTCTGCTGTTCCGACTTCGCCCCTCGACGAAAAGGCAGTTATCAAGCTGATGCAGAGAAGTTTTTTACGTGAGTCCCCTTACCTTCTCCATCTCTCATACATAACTGTGTATGAATATATATTCAATTACTTATTCTTTACGAATTCTATGTGTGCAATTTTTTATGTGTGTATTTGTATATGTTATATATGAATTCGTCGATATTTCATGTTATTGTGTAGGTCCATATTTGTGTGTAAGACTGTACGTACAATTTTGATTCTCTATAAAAATATTGTATTTAATGATTGTGTGTATTATGTGATTTTATTGTATATTGTATACAACGATCTATCTCTTTCAGTCATGGAAAAGGAAGAAGATGACGAGGAAGTCGTCGGAAGGAAAAGAAAGAGGAAGAAGAAGATACAACAATTTATTCTCTCAAAATCGAGTTGATTTAATGGGAGGAATTTAGTGCACATAGATGTGTATTTTAATGCACATATGTATATATTATAATGCACATAAGTATGTAATTTTATGTACATAACTGAATGAGAGGGATTTATGCACATAGATATGTATGATGTGTATTTTTATGCACATATGTGTATATTTTAATGCACATAAATATGTAACTTCATATACATAACGTTGTATCTAAATGTACGTAGATTTCTATTTTAATGACATAGATGTGTATTTGAATGTACATAAGTGTGTATCGTAATGCACATAAGTTTGTACCATAATCTTCATAATATGTAATTGAATGCACATATACGTATTTCTTAATGTACATACTCGTGTAGCATAGTGCACATAGTTGTGCATAAAAATGCACATACATTTTAAATTATCAATTAAATCAGGAAACTCGAAATTAAAAATGCACATAACGATATATAAAAATATACATAAATGCACATCAAAATGTACATATTAAAACGAGATTTAATTTTCGAATAATTTGAATTCTTTTATAATACGAAAATTGCATATATTTCAGATTCGTAAATTTATAAATTTATAGGATTAATTAATTAATTACCTTTTAAAACCTTTTTTAATTCCTAAAATAACGCAAATTTTTCAAATCAATTTTTGATCCTCTCTCCAATTTTTTAAATCAATTTTGATCTGACGTATTTCGGAAGGATATTTGCAATGGTGTATTTCGGTCTAAATTGTATGCATTAATTAATGTGTATAAAATCACTGATTTTATGAAATATATCGATCACGTTGTTAGATCTTTTTTCACTCCTAAAATTAAGGAATACAGAAAACGGTTTTTGGCTTCAACTGACTTATTCACACGTCATTCAGAGAGTTTGTGATACACTTGCCTATATGGCACTCCTTGCTAGGAGTGCCTAGGCACTCCATATAATTTGCCAAGGCAGTACGTACTTGGCATAGACCAGATTTTAATGCCCAGGAAATAATGCACTTTATAACAATTTATCAGTAAAATGTTAATTATTCGAACAAGTGAATTGAGTAGTGAGTGAAAGAGACGGGGCCCCGCACGGTCGTAAACACGAGACAAATACTCCATTTTCAATAGTTAATTTTTTGAAAATAAAAAAGTGTTTTAAAATAGTTGATATTATATATATTTTTTTAATATTATTTTAAAATTATTTTTTTATTTTAATTTCAAGATAACTGAGCAGTTAATATCTCTTTAAATGAGAAAAAAATTTTAAAAAGACATCATATATAAAGAAAGAAAGAACAAAATTAGAAAATTAAAATATATTTAATTCATTTGTTTATTAATATAATCTAATTTTAAATATTAATTATTATGAAATTGAGAGAGTAATAACTTTGTTAAATTTCCCATCTTAGTATAATATGGTTTTCTTTTCAAGATTTATCTTTTGGTAGTGGAGACACTCAAGTCACAGAGCCACCGAGTACGTACACTCAGATGCAGCAGAATGAATTTGGTGAAAAACTGTCACATGCCTCATTTGACGAAAGCACTCGAGTCCAATCGCCTCGTAGAAGTCTTTTGTCAATCATGCTTTCCCCTGTGGAAGAAAACGAGGTTTTGGGAGTTTATACACAAGAGTATAGCGATTAATTCAGGTCGTCAAAACAAACATCATTGCTAAAATTAAATAACGATTAACATTATGTAGTCACTGACGGTTAGTCACTATTGTATATGTCGGACGCTATTTTGTTAATCGCTATCAACCTGTTTTCAAGTAGTGAGAGTTGTTAACTCTAGTAGTAGTGGTGGGTGGGAGTTGAACTCAAGGCCATAGTTGAATTTGAATTTTTGTGCAGCTCGCCAGAAAGAGACACCAGATGGTCGAAAATGAAGATGGACAAAAAGGGGGATTGGAGATTCTCTTTTAATTTTACCTCTAGATTTAGCGAGTTAAAGGTCAAAATTAATGATTGACTAACGGATGGACTGTTTATGAGTCAAGTTTACAAACTTTGATCAAATATAACATTTTTTTTAAGTTCACTAACTATCCATAATATTGACTAAAGTACATGGACATTTATGAAATTAACCCTAAAACATAACAACTATATGTCAAAATAGTAATTGAATACGTTGATGAGTTTTACATAATTTTTCATACATAAAAATTTGAAATAAGAGTAAATAAATGCTTGTTAGTGATAAATTGGAAGCGTGTACGTGAAATAAGCTTTCTTTCTCTCCTTTTCAAAGCTTGCTTTCCAACCATTTTTTTTCTTCCTTTTTTAAAGTGGTTTCATTTTCAATTGCACATGGAGAAAAAAGGTCAGTCGACTCTTTAGATGAACACAGTTGCCTGAGAATCAAGAATAAAGCCAAACAGAAGCTTCATGCGGAATTCAAGATTTAAGCATCAGTTATTTTAATATGCTTTTAACCTGTACCCCCTTTTCTTTTTCCCTCTCATTTTCCAGCTAAGTTTTTATGCATGTTCTCAAATGTGATATAAATGATTGATTATGCAGGGAAGTTTAATTAGAGTAAAAACATACTCCCTATATAATTCCTAGACAAAATAATTTCATTATAGTTTGCACGCACTCGAAGAATAGAGCTATATGTACTTGTATTATTTCTAAATTATACTAAGATAGTTTTTAAAAATAAAACTATTATATTCAACGAATGAATAAGAAAAGATGATTTTTTTTTATTTTTTTTTTTGGACAGTGGGAATTTCTATATGTCCACTTATTTGGTACTTTATCACACAAGATTCATATGTATAGCTATTATCATCTACGTCTAGAAATTAAGTTGCACCGTGTTGATATAGGTCAAAAGCAATGTTCTACTCTCACATAATAGGGCCAACTTCATAAATGGTCCCTCAAATTTTTCGATTTCTGCATATAGTCCCTCTATTTTAAACTTGGTTAATTTTGGTAAAAGTTTAAAAAAAAATAGACGATTTTGGTCCCTGCCGTCAATTCACCATTAATTGGGCGTTTATAGACGGCAATTTAGGAAATTAACTTGTATAACTAAGGATAAAAAAAGATAATTGCATTCATCTTCTTCTTATATACATTAATCATACACCACCAACAACTACCACCAACAATCACCATCACCATGACCAACAACCACCACTAACCACCAACAACCACTACCAAATTTCAAATCCAAATCTCAAACAACCACCACCATCAATCACAATAAGTATTTCCAGAAAATTTCAAACCACAAGCATCCATAAGAGTACTGAAGCAGAAACGCAAACAAGATTTAGATCCAATTCCTAGTCTGAGCTTGGATCGAACTCAGCCTTGTGAACCATGCATACAAATGAATTTTACATCTTCCCCAGTAAGCAATCAAATCCCAAAATGCATGGGTAGTCCAAACAGTAACTATTTGAAGCTACAACAAAAAAAAATGGTAAGAGTTAGGAGACCAGATCTGGGTGCTTTGTCCTCATTTACTGGGCAACAAGAAAAACCCAAAACCAGAGTTTGGTTTCGGTCGGCAGTAGTCAGAATGTAATTAACAAAGAATTGGCAAACGAAGACTTCCTATCGCAAGGGTGAAACCGACATCTCCGGCAAGGGCGAAACCCAAGATGAAACACTCCACTAAACTACTACTACTGCAACTTTTACTCTATTTAACAAGGAAAAAGGATGGGGCAAGCGTCTCTCTGCACCTTCCCTTTCGACACATCCACTTTCTTCATCTCTCTTCGCTTCACATCGACTATTCACCCAAACACCCGTCTCCTGCCCAGTTCCATCCCAATCGGCAGAACCCATTCAACCTCCACCAACACAGGTCCTATCTACATCGGCATAACAGATTCGCGGTAGGTTTGCTCCGACAGATATGTGTTCATCCCCATCGGCAAATCTAGGTTCATCCCCAAATGTGATTTTCAAAAAACTTCAAGAATTTCCAAGATCTGGGTTCATCCCCATCGGCGGATCTGGGATGCTCCGGTGACATCAATTTCTGGGCTCAGGTTTGCTTCGACCATCATCGAAGTCGGCGTCTTCTTCATTCCCCATTGCTTTCAACCAAACAGAGAAAGAGAGGCGGGGAAAGAGGAAGTGAGGGAGAGAAGCCAACTTGATTTGTTTCATTCTTTCACATTCGGTCCCTATTTTTTGTGATTTCCAAATTTACCCTCCTAAGTATGAATATGTGACAAGCACATAATGTTTAATAGTCAAAATTAACGATTGACTAACGGCAAGGACCAAAATCGTCCCTTTTTTTTCAAACTTGTACCAAAATTGGTCAAGTTCAAAGTAGAGGAACTATAAGCAGAAATCGCAAAGTTTGAGGGACCATTTATGAAGTTGTCCCCACATAATATATTAGCTTTTACATTTTAAAAAGAAAAAAAATTGAAAATGAGAAAAATTAAAAGAGTGCATCATAGAAAGAGAAATGTAGCAAAAGAGAGGCAAAATGATTTTTGAAAATGTTTTATGATGATGTACTTTTATCAAAGGACTCTTTTCCTTGTCAATATTTTGGCCAAAATTGCTTTTTGGAGTGTAAAGTATGATATTCAAGTCCAATGAGAAACTTTCACTCATATAAAAATGGCACCGAATTACTCGTTTTGGGTTTTATGTATCTTTTTTTTTTTCTTCGATCGGTTTCATAATTCATTTCTCCAACTTTTTAAAATAATTACAAGAAAATTAAAAATCACGAAGAAAACCAGAAACCTATTGATGTATACGTAGACAAATGCCGTCTTTTATCTTAATAATAGAAAATTATTTTTAAAATATATAATATTATTATACCAATGGAAAAAAAAAAAAAGTCAAGAAGAAAATGAAAGAGCTAAAGATGAAAAACCAAATGAAGCCATTGAGGTTGAGGTATAAATGGTGAATGAATAATGATTATGGACATCTTGCTATTCGCAAGGACATAAACGGAAGATAGCCTGACGTAACTAGTTAAGGAATTTAAGCCTTGTTGATATGGTCTATTGTTAGTTCAGAAAATGGTCCAAATTAAGCCCATTTAGTTAATTTACAAGATCGCTTAGGGAGTAGTATATATCAACTTTCATTCCGACTTTTGGAAAAATTACAAAATCGCATGAGAAAAAATCACTTAATTATGCTTTGAACTTTTGGGCTTATGTTCTAAACAATGGACTTATCTAACTATTGCCAAAATATTATGAAGAGGAAAATAAGCTCACCTCCTCGATTTTCTCTATCAATTCATGGACGAGATACTTTCTCCCACGAGGTAATGACGGATGCGAGCTTACTCTTAACATAATTAGATAATTTTCACTCCTAACAAACTCACTTGAGTACGGATATAAAAGGGACCTAATCGAAGTCTCCATGGACAGTGACATCGGTATCTCATATAAATTAAAGTACCCCTAGCTCTATATGCAAGGTACACGCTTCCTAATACACACACACTTACATGAACATACATTTGGGTTTTTCTCCCAAGCTCTCGAGACCCTAGAGCTTACTCTCACGTCAAAGGTTGTTAGTTAGGTGAAAATTTGACTCGGTTAATTAATGGTCTACTCATCCTCTCAGGTCCCAGGTCGATCAAGTCCATCGTTCGACATCAACAGGAGCCATTCTCCGATGAAGATATTCTCGAGGCTTTTTGCAATTATTAATATTTATTTTATAAGAATATATATGTTATGATGTGCAGACGGTAGATTAGTTTCCTTTTTGATAATATATAGTTGTAAAATATAAATATCTATGCATTGGGGGAAGAATATTTTTGTTCATTTGCAAACTGAAAGCCTGATCGGTGACTGATGCCCTTAATCCTCGGTTAAAGTAGTCCTTTCACTAGTATTTTAGTCTAAATATGTGCTTAATGTATTTGGGATTCTCTGCCTTCTTTCCGCCGCAGGTGTACTAATTATTGTTATTTAGGGAAAGGGTTATCTTTTTCTCTGTACCCCACTATTAGGTTTATATATGATCATATAATTGTACCCCTCTCTCTCTCTCTCTCTCTCTCTCTCTCTCTCTCTCTTAAACACACACAAACACCATGTAATAGGTGTGATATTGGATGCCCAAAAGTAAACTAATACATGGATCGCAGCCGAAAGTCCTTTTGGTGATTGATTTTGAAGCAATAATTGGAGCGTTTTTTAATGAAGGAAATACAATTTTTTAACGGATCTTAACGGCTTAAGAGAATTGACAAACCTCTCTCTAAATTTTGAGATTTTTGCATTTCACCAAATTTATTTGAGATTAAAGGGAATGATAATTAAGATTATAAATGGTAATCACGTATTGTATGCAACGAGATCAGCTAAACCTTTTAGGGGTAAATATGACATTGCACGGTAATTACCTAAAGTGTTGAAAGACATTTTGGGGTCATGTTTTAACTGTTAAAGATGAAATTTTTTAAAAAATGGAATAGAGAATGTGATACTATGTAAGACAGAAGATCTTGACTTATGAGCATGAATTACGGTGATCACAAAGTACCTATTACTCCCTCCATTTCGTTTTAATTATCCTTAAAGCTATATAAAATTCTCACGATACGTCACTATCGAAAATAATTAAATCGAAACTGAGAGAGTATAAAACACTACTTCAGACAGAAGATCGGACTCATTCTTTTTATGAGCATGAAATTTTCGGTGATCACAAAGTATCCATTGATATAGCAAATGAAATTCAAAATACAAAAACATTCCATAAATATCATAAGCTTTACATATAATATACCACAATATAGACATATATAATATTAATACACCGAAAATCAAAACCCTTGTACATATGTTAAAACCAAATTAACCGCGCGCAACCTAACCGGCCGGCCACCACTCTTGTTAGAAATTAATTAAGGTTCTCGAAGCAGTGATCATGGACTAATGATCGATCAGCTAAGAAGTGGGAACCATCTTTCGCGAAGATCGGATTGATAAGAGAGCAAGAAGAAGAGGAGCACAAGAATCAACGCCACGCCCCAGGGGGTGCCACTAGCACTATGAAACGAGTCCTTCTCCGGCACGAAGAACGGAGACGACCTTCCGGCGGAGGTGTCATGAAAGGTGGAGAACAAGTGGATGACCAGTAGGAGCACCAATGGCGACACGATGAAAACCAACCTGAGTTGATCGAATAAGCCTTCGAAAATCGACTCGTAGCTCATGTACCATGAGAAGCTCAAGAACATGAAGAGTATGATGAGGAGGAAGCATAAGTGCAGAGGCAAGGCTGGCTGGGAATTCTGAGTAGAAGAAGAAGTAGACATTTTTTTTCTGCTTTGGCGAGAAAGTTGGGAGTAGTAGTAAGAAAGGTTGGGAAGTGGTGAGAGATTGTGTACTAAAATTATATGGTGCGGGATGGCTTATATAGCGGGCGTATTCGATACGCAATGAGTTCAGATCTTCGTGTGTTACTGTTATTTTTCTAAAATTTGTTTCATAATTTTGTATAAATTTTAAAAAAATGATCTTAAAATTTTAAACTCTAAATGTTAGGTTACTTCTGATTCTTAAAAATTATGTTACAGAATATCACGTACCATTTGACATTAGAAATTAAATTTCGATTCACTATTTAGGAAATTAAAATCTCAAAACCCACCCAGGCGCTTTCTTATTATAAGTACTTGTGTTCCTAAATAAGGCATCTGCTTAATTTTTCAAAAAAGTAATCTAATTTATTAAATAGTTATTTAACAGAAAATTATTAGTAACTTTTGTAATAATAAATTAATTGTTTTAAATCAATTAATGATCAAAATTTAATTAGTTCAACAAAAAAAAAAATATAAACATGTCTCATTTCTTAACGAAGGAATTATTTAGTATTAGTTATTCATACAAACTTTGAAATTTTTTGTTATAAAAAATTTACTTAAATTTCAATTCAATTTAAAGAATTATACCAATTTTTTTGGTAATAATTGCAATATTTGAGATGGGGGGTGGGGATTCGACTTTTTATTTGATGGGGCAGCAAAATCAGCAAGATCCACACACAAAGGTCGGTGGGAATTTCTTATGGTTGAGTTTCAATGTACATAAAGTAGACGAGTCAGGAACTGACACGTGCACCGACCATGGGGTCCAGATCCTTGATGTAAACCCACTGTTTGTTTTTTTCTTGCACCTGTACGAAAGAATAATACTGGGTATACAGAAAATATCAACAGTAAAATTAATAAAATATATTAAAATATTATACATTAAATATAATATACAATATTTTAATACATTCTATTAATTTTACTGCTAATATTTTTTGTATACATAACATTACTCAACCTTAAAACAGTATTCTAATGCTAGGAGATGGTGGTCCATATTCTTCCCTCCCTCGAGAAGAAAACTTAATATAAATAAAAAAATAATATAAATAACCAACGATGTTAGGGTATTATTAATTCTTTTTCAAATAAAAAATTAACTGAAAAAGGGGAATATTAAAATAACTTCTTTTTTTTTTACACAAATTACATTAAATTAAATACCAACTGCAGTTAACGGATCTCAGTCATTGGCTCTGAATTAAAGTCGAGGTATCGAAAATGCTCGTAAAACTTTTGCACTCTACACATATTGCAATTGAAAATCGACAATAATGCTAGCATTTCACCATTTCTATTTTGAAATATTTACAAGTTGTTGTGCGAATAAGTTTTAATTTTTAATTAAGTGAATTCATTCGGATTTCATTTGAAATGTGTATTTTGTAAATTCTTTGTTTTAATTTATAAAATTAATTTTCATTTTTTTTGGTTTTTTGAAAATATTTCTTATTTTGCTTTCAATGTGATGTTTAAAAGGCATGAAGAGAAAATGATAGTTATAAGTTGATGTAATGTTTGATGGAGATGGAGAGAAAAAGAGTTGATACGATCGTTGATCTGTTGGTATATCGAGCATTTAGGCGTTCGCTGTTAGGAACGTCCATTTTTTTTCCAAACATACATAATATGAATATAAAATACACATAAGTTATATCATTATCATGTTAATTTATAATTATTATGTTAATTTCATATTCATATTATGTATAAAATTTATAGTATTTACGTAAATTTAGAAAAAAAAATGAACACTCCTAACATCGAGTGTCTAAACGCTCGATATAATTTGCGATATTTGATAAAATAAAAAGTAGGTATAAAAGTATGTGAAAATGATAGATAGAGAATAAACGCCGTCTTTAAAATCTATAGTATAAATTAGAGTTGTAAGATGAATAAGTAATAATTAATGCTTCTTTAATCTCAACCGTTAGTTAGGTTTCAATTTAACGGTGTCGAATATAAAGCACCTTTCCATGCTATGAGGGAACGTACCTTGGGCACCAGGGCTGCGTACTAGGCTGTGAGAATAAAATGGAGTCTATGAGGCAAACCGGTGGGTTTGATGTTATGTGGGATGCACCTAAATCCCTTAAAACTTCAACTCAAATTCCTTTTTATTGTGTCTCTTTTAATTGAAGAAACATTCCACATGTTTCTTTATTTTTTCCTTTTACTCTTTTTACACTATTCTTTATGTTTCACGTCATTTTCTCTTTTAAAATAAAAGATAAATTAAAATTAAGGGATAATTTCATAAATGGTCCCTGAACTTTGGCCGTTTTCATAAATAGTCCCTAAGCTTAGAAACATTTTATGAATGACCAAAGTTTGAAAAAATGTCTCATAAATGGTCCCTCCGTTAGTCAACCGTTATATTTGACCGTTAAGTACTTCAATTGATATAATTACCCTTCTTCCCCTTCTTTATACTTCATTCTCTGCCGAAAAAATCATCACCCATCAAACACCACCACCATCACTACCAAACCACCACCACCTACACCCATCAACCACCTTCACCAGTCAAACACCACAAAACTCAAACCAACATCAACAAGAAGAACTAAATCAACGCAGCATCTGCAGCAATCATAATCACAAGCCCTAGATCGAACGACAAGGTTCAAGACTAGAAAGAGTAATGAAACCCAGAAATCACAGATATGCTCAAAACTAGATCAACCGGAGGAAGAATCGTCGTAGTAATGAGTCCGGCAGACACGAGTGGACCCTTGACAGGTAGCCCAATTATCAATCTCATCAGCCCGAGAAAATCCCCCACCACCACCACTGAAAGACGGGCCTCCTCCGCGACTAGACCGACCACCGGAGGAATCAAATGCAGCAGGCATCGTAGGCTTCTTCATCATTGCCCACTTACTAACCCTAGATGGTGAACCGCAAACCCAGATCTGGGTTTAGAAAGTAATGAAAATCGTCGGAAAAGCTACAAGCAATCCAGATCTCCGACAAGAACAGAGAGAGAGGGAGAGGGGGAGAGAGAGAGAGGGAGAGGGAGAGGGAGAGTGAAAAGCTACAAGCAATCCAGATCTGCAGAAGCTTAAGATGGAGAGAGAGAGACGGAGGGATTAATCTGGGCCGAAGGTTTGTAGTTTCCGGTTGCGAGAAATCGAGTTGGGGCAGATGGTGATCGCGAGTTGGGGGTTTGCAAACCCAGAACCCATATCGGTCCGCCTCCCCGCCGCCTCTCTTCTTCGCCGGTGCTGCTGCCGCTGCTTGTCTGCATCGTCATCCTCATAAGCTCCAGAAGATCCGATGTGTTAGAGAGAGAGAGAAGTGTTTATTGTGTGTGCGTGTTTTTCAATTTGTTTACTGATTTGAATTTTTTTTTTTTTTGTGGTGGGTAGTTTAGGTGGTGGTGAATGAAATTTCATTTTTACCCTTAGTTTGATATGTTAATTATCAAAATTGACCTTTTGTTAACATAAATTTAACGATTATTTAACGGCAGAGACTATCCATGAGACATTTTTTCAAATTTTGGTTATTCATAAAATGTTTCTAAGCTCAGGGACTATTCATGAAAATGGTCAAAGTTCAGAGACCATTTATGAAATTATCCCTAAAATTAATTATATAAGGTAAAATAGTGTATAATAATTGTTAAATTTTTAAAATTTTAATTATATAATAACTATCCGAATATTAATTCATGTCTTCAAATACGGACTTACACTAGTGTATCGATGAAAGACGTTTAAAAAAAATGAGTTCAAAAAACTCAACATCCAAACTGATCCTCAGTTGTCTATCTTAACTCGAGATTTGGTAAACATGTGCTTGCACCTTGCCTCGGCTTAAGCAATGGCAACTGTAACAAATCTTTTAACTCAAAAAATTTGATTTTTCAAATAAAATTTATAAGTACTCTCTCTATTTTATTTTGAGAAGTCTTAAAAAAATTATTAAATTCCCTATTTAAGAATAGGATAAGTGATTTATATTAATAATTTCTATTTAAACTCACTTTTTCATTTGATTATGTTTATAAATTTTTCTTTTTTAAATATTTTATAAATAAATAAATAAAAATTAAATTGAAATGAAAGGAGTACTAGATATAAGTGAAATGGGTTGCTCTTATATAATTATACTATGAGATTATAAAGCACTAATATAGATCTCTTACTTGGTACATTGCTAATAAGTAAGAGCAAAATGTAAAATAGTATCTTGAGTTAGGGTTGTAAATGAGTTTATGGCTTCGATCGGTTTGATTTATTTAAATTTGACTCGATTTGAGTCTCATTATTTTCATAAATTGAGTCGAATATTATTTTAGATCCGTAATATTATAAAAGTTCGATTTGATTTAATTCGTAAGACTCGCAAATTAAAGGTTCAATTTATTAATAGATTCAAATTTCAACTTAAGATATTCAGATTCATAACATGGAACATAAATAATTTAAAAAGACTAAAGAATTCTTTGGTAGAGATCATTAACATCGGATAGTATTATTAATAATTTTGATGGATGTTTGGTAGTCATTTTTATTAATTATTAATTAAGAAGGGTCTAGCCGGATTAGACTCCAATGGTCCGTTTGGTTGGAGGAGTGGAAAATAGGAGAGGTTAAAAATAATAGGGTTTAACATTCAACAAAGAAGAGATGTTTTCATTTCCTTCTCATTACCCTCCTACCAAACAAATAAAAATGAATGCATCCATCCCATTTTTCCTCCTCATTTTTCACTTTTCCTATTTTCTCTCCAACCAAACACAACATAATACCCCCATTTACCCTTATTATTAATATATTCATAGATACTGGCATTATTAGTTGCCTCACTAATAGTGACCTTATTAATTATACTACTTATACCCCTAATCTCATATCTCCTATCAAACGACTCCAAGTATAGGTTCAAGTCAACTAATAATAACCCAAAATGCTCAAATAGTATTGTTCAAATACCAAAAAAAAAAAAAAAAAAACTAAACATATACCAAAAAGGGTATTTTTGGATTGATAATTTTTTATTTGATTTTTAATTTTTTGTAGTGATTAAACAAAAAAATATGAATATATAGAAAATTATGGCACTGTTGAGAGAGAAATATAAAAAAATAAAAAATAAAACTATGAAACCATCGAGGGAACAAATGAGCAGTAACAAATTATTTAAAAAAAAACTAATTTCTCTGTTGATCCAGAATTGTCAAATTTAGTAAAGTCTTATCAAGGCCCGCCAAAATTCGTTAAAGTCCGTCAATGTCTTAGCTTATGAAGGTTCGCAAGTGTTTTATGATCCAAGAACGAATCGAACCGAATCCATCTTTTTAAAATTCGACTTTAATTTATAAAAACCACCATATAAATATTTGACGATTCTGACTCTATCCGGCTCATTAACATGCCTACACCCGAGATTCCTACCGTTGTAGATTGATAATGATACCGATGGTTACCCTTTTGGTTAGTCAGATGCTGTATCATCCAGCAAATGGATGAATGTTGGGTCTATATGCAAAATGGAAGAAACTTTTAAGGGCAAAATAGACTTTTCGCGCGTTACGATTTTCAGGAAGAAAAAAAAAAAAAAAACACCGTCTCCTTCCTCTCTACTCCTTGCAGCCAGTCACCTTCTCCTCCGCCCGGCTCCGTTCCCCTTCCAGGCGTCCCTCTTCAGATCCTTCCTCTACCACCGCCGCCGCCTTGACTTCCAGCAACGTCGACCCACATTTCCCATATGCCGCCCCTTCCTGCCAACCATCGTCGCCACCACCACCATGATCTTCACTGTAAGCCACTTCTCCCTTTCACCGTCCTCTCTCTCTCTCACACACACATATGCCTTAAAGTATCAGAGAGAGAGATAGAGAGAGCACTTTCTCAGTTTCTCACCCTCACACTCACACTCACCCTCCCCTCACCTCGTCCTAGAACGGGTAAAGTAAATGGAAGGTGAAATTGTTGTCCGTCTCATGCTCATTTTCTAGCCGTGTAGCAGATATAAGAGTAGATGAAGCGACAATTAGAAAGGAGAGATAATAGATAGATAGATAGATAGATAGATAGAGAGAGAGAGAGAGAGAGAGAGAGAGAGAGAGAGAGAGAGAGAGAGAGAGAGAGAGAGAGAGGGAGATGCAAAGGGATGACGAGCAATCGAGTCTTGAGAAGAGCAGTGAAAGAGGAATTAGTGAAGTCAGTTGAATGAAAAGGCAGGAGTATTTCTTAACCATGAATTGTCTCTAAAAGCTTTATAGTTAAATCGATTTTCGATCTGAGCTATGTGTATAGGCGTGTCAGTATCCCCAGAATTCAAGTGGGTTTTAGTTTGTTGTGTTCATGTAATTTTACTGTGATTCACTCAGTTTTCAATTTCACACCCGTTAGCTGCTGAACTTATGACTTGCCAAATGGGTAGAGAAACAGTTAGGGACTTGTTATTGGGTGGCAATTTTGTTGTGTTTGATTGAGAATGAGAGCTCGTAAGCAGTGGTGGTGCCAGGATGGATGGTCGAGTGGAAGAGGGGGGGGGGGGGAACTATTAAATGGGGTCCCCAAATTTTTTTTTTTTTTGCTTATTAATCTTATTTTTTATTAATTTTCTGCCCGATAATTTAAGATTAGGTTGAAACGAAAGGATTTTCGTCGGATTAAGTTTCAGCTTAAGTGTGTATGAATGATTAAATTTCTTGAATATTGAGTTTGATTCGACTATATTATACTTTTAGTAATAATTCTAAATTGTTTGTCTTGGAGCAGGTAGGGAATTTTTGAGAAGATTTTGATGGCTTTTTCGGTGATAAAACTTTTGCCCATATGATTCTCGTGTTGTTTATGCTTGTAAATGTTATTTGAACTGAACCATCATTTTTGGGTTCAGGGTTAGATTGCAGGTGAGGATACTAGGACGCTGTTGGATGCCTCCTTCCCGTACTAGAAATATGGTCAACTTCACCGGTGGTGAAGAGGATCCACCAAATTACTATTTCCGGGTCCAAAGAAACTCTGAGAGGTAAATGTTCTTAGACCCTTGTTTGTCATGATTGTTTTAGATGAAGCAATTTCTTTTTCTGAAGCATGTTCCATGTATTTTTCTGCATATGGCTTTTGGACCTTTGGTGGTAAAAACCTCGTAGACAAGATATTGGTTATGCAACTTTGTGGCTCGTCTTAAAGGATTAAATTTATACTTATGGTTCATGGTAAACTTGTAGAGAAGTTGGCTGGTAGCTTTAGGGTTTGTCATAAAGGATTAGTTGTTTAAATATGAGCAGGAGAGTAGGATTGTTCATATTGGATACTCGGCATGTTTAGTAAGTCGTGTTTAACCATAGTAAGTGTTTAACTATCTTAACAGTTCTTGAAGAATGAAAGTGCATTATTAACTCTGGTATTAAATCTTAAAAATAAATTGCAAAAAGGAGCACAATAGGTATACCTTGTAGACATGTTTTGAATGTGCATATCACTTGTTTTTAATTTAAAGTCTACAAGGGCCAGTTGTGTTCCCATCATTCAAATTTTGAATGCGTGGTAGTTAGCCATGTTCATGAAGCCCATTTAAGTGTAATCTTTACGTAAAACAAAGATCACAGAGAGTGTGATGAGCACAGGGAAATTGGAAAAGTGGGTAAATTTTAATGATACAGATTATGAAGTTACTAATTTAAGTAGTTTTAGGTTATAAATCGTGGGCTTTTGGAGTTATAGCTAGCAATACCGTCCATATATGTTTACGCCGTTCATTCTTTGGGTGAGCCATCACAGTCTAAACCTCCTTTTTACCACCCCGAGAGCTAATTGTTTCCGAGGGAAGTTGTGTCTTACATTGTGACACCGATGGTATTGGAGGTAGATAGCTGGCTTCTTCATGAGACAGGCATGGCTGGATTGGAGGAGTACACTAAGAAGCATGAAGGGGAATGTTAAGCAATCTGGTTTCGGGTGGGGGATTATTAAAGATGTGTTCCTAGTTCCCCTACCGACATGATTATGTTATTTATGTTTTACAGTTTACTAAGTTTCTGATAAATATCCGCTGCACACTGAGAAATGGCACTGCACGCCTATGCCTTTATAAGATATATATGGTATCTATAGTGGAATCCAAGCTAATGGAAGGTGTGTGAGTTCTTCTATGACAAAACCTTCCAATGACGATGATGACCACTTTAACAATTACTCCATGCTTTCCAAAATAAGTGTTTTTTTTTTTTTATGATGTTTCAAAGTAAGTATCCCTAATTAAGGAAACTTCCTCAATTAATGGACATCAAATGAGGAATAGTAGTCACACATTGTTTATGGGCCCACACTCAATTTCCTCATATCAACTCCTTTTTTAAGTTAGCATTTTTTTGAAATTAAGTGCAAGTCAATAGGTTCAGTTATTTTGGAGCGGAGGAAGTATGAGCCAATCTTGAGGACTTTGGAGGTTTCCATACTCGGATGATGATGATGACGATCCTCGTTCTGTCTCTGCATCCGTTTCACTCACAAGATTCTACCACTTCCATTACAATCTAACTATCTAAGTAATCTTTTGTTGAATCTTTTAATAAAGAAATTTTAGCACTCTTTTTGTAAGGAGGGAGTATCGCGCTTATACAAATCATGTCGAAGAGTATTTGATTTCATCTTCATACCCAGCTGTCTTTCGTTTCTGCTGTTCACATGTGGATGTGGATAGCTCTGGCTTCTATCGGGTGTACACTTTTTTAGTAAAATTGTTTGTGTTGATGAGCAAAGGAGGCAAGGTGACTACATATGCTCTATGGTACTAAAAGAGCACTTGAAATGGAAAACTTCAATTTGCCATATTATATACAAGCTTCTATTTTTTCTCCATATCTACATGATATGAGATTCAGGATTTTGTTCCAACACATCCTCTATTCATCTTATTTACACATTTTGGTTGAGATCGTATATACTCCAAATCGACATTCTTCAAGTGCTAGAAGTGGCTCCATTGCGTCTAAAATATATAGCATTGTCCCTCGCAACATTTAGCTCGATCTCATGTTTTAGTAAAACGATCTGAAAGAAAATTGTACCTAAGGGAAGAGCATATATAGAGGATGATGTGCTGAATATGTCTAATGATGTCATCAAAATCCAATCAGATAACATAAATATGAACAAGCAGCACCTTTCATGAATACAATGAGATATTTTTCTCACTTTTCCAACACGTACCGACTACATCATATATAATTTAGATCCTTTTTCCCTTACAAGCCTTGAGTGGGTTTGGTGAAGTGCCACAGTGTCTCAATCCACTTCCAACTATCATTATGAAAATTAACCACACTAGTCTTTTTCTTCTTTGCTCGACACATTGCACACCGCTGTCTCTGCACGCTCATTGTAGGTAAGATCCTAGTATTTTAAATTCTTAACATTGTATCGGTTCTTCAAATTGCTAAAACCATTTATCCAAACCTCTCTCTCTCTCTCTCTCTCTCTCTCTCTCTCTCTCTCTCTCTCTCTCACTCTCTCTCTCTCTC
>JAOWAN010030631.1:0-16966 GCA_028566635.1 Lobelia cardinalis | reverse complement strand
CCCCCCCCCCCCCGTTTTTTTTCTGCATTCCCTTGCTTCATCTCTCTGAACATGTTGCACTTTGACTTTTGTCAATGATGATCCATCCCGACCGAACTGTTACAAGGAACGAGGGAAGAGAGAACATGCAATTTATTATTAGTATTTTTTTTTTTTTGAAAGAATTGATTTTTATTTGATTTAGCTGTTTATTTGTTAATTTGGATGAAGAATTTAATATTTATTCCTGGTTGTCTCCTGATAGGGCTTAATATTTTTTCTTAATTCAATATCGAAACCGGTCTGATTCATATCGGACTATCGATTAATTATTTTAAATTCGAACTGAATCAAATCGTATAAATTTAATGATTTGATTCTCGATTCTAGTCTATAACTATATCGATCCGAACTGTGCCCACTCCTGACTATCTCTATTACTGCCATTTCATTTCCTCCAAAATTTCAAAAGGGAAATACACTTTCATATCCATCCTTCTCGGGAACCAAGGAGTGATTCAATGGTAAAGCTAGACTTTACAATATATAAGATTTCAGATTCGATCTCTTTTTATACCCCCTTGGGACCAAAAAAAATTATATATATATATATATATATATCCATCCTTCCCGTATCATCTATCTTTCCTCACTTTGTCAGCATTTTATTCAAAGTCACTGGTACATCAAATTATAATTTTTGTTTTGTTAGGTTTAAGTTTATGGATATTGAAAAAAAAAAGGTTTCATTTTGGGCATTTGTTCCAGTTTTTGCATTAAATTTAAAACAAATCTTGACCTATTTTTAATAATACATTTTTTATCTCGTACTATTTTTAATAACAAATTAAATCTTGATATAGGATTTTAAGTTCAATTCAGACCTTTCAATAGGCAATCAGTTATAAATGACTTGTGAATTATGAATTCAAATCTTCTGTTTCATTTGATATTTCACTCTCTATTTTATATTTTTAAAACCCGTATAAGTCGTTTAAAAGATGATCGTAAGATTATAAATTTTAAATTTTATCACATGCATCAATTTTTAAAAGTTATGTAATAAAGGATGAAATACTAAATATGACAGGAAATTCCATTGTGGGGTCATGCAATAACTGACATGGCAATGATAAGGACAACTGACTGACTAGAAATATAAGTCACGTTGAACTATTTACCAATAATAATAATAATAATAATGAACGCCAAAAGTGAAATTTGATAATTAAGTAAACATTAAATCTAACTAAATATTAAAATGAAAAATTATATTTATAAAAAATAAAATTTGATCATAAGCCTGTTTCATTGTTGGGAGAATAAACTAGTTCAATATTGTTTTCAAAGCTAATTATTTGGCTCTAAGAAAAGAGTAGAAGACAAAATAATTAAAACAAAATTTGAAATAAGAAAATATTAGTTTGAATAAAATAGTAGTGATATAAGGATTAAATCGAAGTAGTTTTGGGTAAATAAAAAATTTAGTATATTTCTTTATTACCAAAAAAATATATATATTTACTACTCCCTTCATTTTAAAATCAATTTTTTAAAAAAAAAAAAAATAAAAAAAAAAGAAACTAATCTATCTCCAAATGTTCGAGTTTAGTGCAATAAACTCTAAACTGCAATCCAGAAAATAATCAACATCACTTACCTTCGATATATCCACCCTCCCCCTCTCTATATACAATGTTTTGCCCTATTTCCCAAACTCAACACCCTTTTATCCTAATCACAACACAAATAATTATAAATTCATCATGATCTTCGGAATTATGTGAACCTAAAATTCGACTCGACGCTTAATCACACATGACTTTAACTAATATATTCGATTAATGCAACCTCTTACGTTGATGATGAAATATATGTTACACCCGAATCAATAAGAAAAATATATGTTAGCTAAATCAGAATAGAATAATCGTATATCATGCATGTTGCGATGATTATTTATAATGAAAGTTAAGATTATTTAGTTAAGACGTTCTTAATGAGTTTTTGAGTGTTAATGAATTATGACTTTAAATTGTTCGTCTCCAGTACATACTGCCGTAAGTCTTCATCAGTTTCAGTTTTGTAAGTCCTGTATTCCCCCACCTGCAAAATAAGAGAACAAAATGCATCTGAACCGACTGAGGGATGTACCTGAAAATCGAGAACACACAAGACTGCTGCCACTAATGCACCCATGTAAGCAAGCATGCAATAAGACACTAACTCACTAGGGCCACGACTTAATTACACACTGAATGATTAGCATTGCTCTCTATGCAATGAGGACAGCCTCTAAGCCAGCGACAATGCTTTAACCATCAGCATCAGAGATTAATA
This sequence comes from Lobelia cardinalis, assembly GCA_028566635.1. Lineage (NCBI taxonomy): Eukaryota > Viridiplantae > Streptophyta > Magnoliopsida > Asterales > Campanulaceae > Lobelia > Lobelia cardinalis. The sequence goes on along the minus strand of JAOWAN010030631.1, from coordinate 14,647 downwards.
AGTTTCCCATGCACTGTTGAAAATGTTGAAGAAAGGAAGAAAACAGACGACCACAAAGAGTGGCACCATCATGCCTTTCCAATGTTCCACCCATAGTACCATTTAATAACTGAAGCAATATTATTAATTTTGAATTGGCATCGTTTCTATTTTCAGTTCATTAAAGTAAAGCTGTACTGCCGTAGAACCATATAGTCAACAAACCTGATTAATCATGTTGAATGATCCTTCCGTTGCAGAACCATGGAGATTTACATGAATATGGGAAATAAGGGAATTTAACCTGCAAAAAACCTGATTAATCATGTTGAATGATCCTTCCCCCACAAAGGAGTAACAAAAGGGGTTGTTGCTTAGTGCCGTCTAGTTGGATGATTTCATTCAACTGGCTATCATTCCAAAGGATTATCAATTCATTTTATACTAGCTTTCCTGCCATGAAGAAAGCCGGATTGAAGAGGGTCAGTACTCCCTCTCTTTCTACCAAGGAGTTCATTTACCCTTTTAACAAGTCAACATAAGACTAAATGAAATCTGCTCGAGTAGATGAGCAATCTGATATATATATATTTAACAGGTCTTTTCGTTTGACATAGCAAGCATCACAAATAAAGCATCACAAGTATTTCATGAATTTTCATATAGGCGATCTCCTATTCCTGGACCTTTGGGGTTAGGTACCCTTAACAACGTCAAAATTTACAATCGAATCATCCTCTACATTGTTTCTAAATTCTCTTCTTCTGTTGCATGATCCTCCATTCACATATACTTATCCTCTACTAAAAAAAATTTCATACGATGACTCGCTTTCCGTTCCCTTGCTAGCCATTTCTCAAATTCTTTAACAATCCACTATGAAAGTAAACTCTATCTCAACTGCTGCATATTTCCAGAAATTATGAATTGCGGTCGATGATGAACATGAAAGTAGATATCTAAAGCAAAAAAAAAGGTGCAGTAATCATGGCAGGATATATATTATCTAGAAACATTTCCGAATCACTTGATTTTCTTTAAGCAAGATAAGGAACGTGGTGGATACTTCTTCACACTGGAACCATCTGTTTGAAGTGAAAGCATATGGTGCCAAGTTATGATTTGCATACCCAAATTTTCTTCATTATCCTTGAGTCCAACTAAATCCACAGCCTTAACTGTTAAGAGCACTGGCCAACTAGGCGCTTCTGAACATTTTAAAAATCAATGATGTCGTAAACAATATGAAAATAGTTTTATATAAGCCAATATTATAATCAGTGGAAGCAACGTAAATAAGCACAACACCAGGGGCATTCATGACTCAGCTAAAATTATGTTTCAAAAAGGTCCAAAGTTTTCTGTTAGCTTGCCAGCCGAAACAACAGAACCAAACTATAAACAAACTACGGAAGATGATGGCAAAAATCTGAAATATATTTGTGTTCTTCAAGTTTTGATGATTCAATCTTACATTGCAACAAGGTAGGATTAATCGGTGTTCTGAAACAACATAGATGAAACACTCAAAGGCACAAATATTAAGCCTCGAAGCATACACAGCAATTAATACAAGAGAATGGAAGGAAAAAAAAAAGAGCTATCATACCAGAGAAGAAATCAATTCACACCGTAGGGCCTGGAAAATTGTGCCATCGTTCGAGCAGGAGGAACTAACCTCGAGAGGTCTGGCTGGGGCGAGAATTGAAGCTAGTCTTGTCCACCATTGATGATCGGCGCCTCAAGGTGGAGATCAGAGAGATAGAGAGAGCTCGGCCTCGGTGTTGTTTGGTGAATTGGTAGCAGATTAATAGTGCTTGCCATGGCCACTTCACAGAAGTCAGGGTTAAATGTTTAACCAGCTAGGCAAAGAGCAAAATGTTCAATTCACAAGCCTTGCTTACGTACGGGATTCTTGTCTTGGGTCTCTACTCTCCACCTTTCAGATATCTCAGAATCCCTGTCGGCGCTGATCCTAGCAGGGTTACTAGGCATCAACAATTTCAAAATCAATTTCCGTCTACTCGTGGCAGAGAATAGATTCATCTCAATTGAAGGAGGGAATGTCCAGCTCAAAGCAGCTCTATATGCACTTCCACTATATTATGTGGTCATGTTCCAGTCCCCAATTAAACTCGACGGCAGATTCTGTTGACTATTTCCATACAGAGTGTGAGAATTCGAGATCAAAGATCCCCAAGCTAGATGCAGGATGTGCAATAGCTTTCTAACTCAGGACACCAGAATAATCTACCAGCTTCGGCCTTCCTATGTGTTGTTGTATGGCTTGATTTTATGGGTTTTGGATCACTACAGATGGTCGACCGCACTTGTTACAGAGTCGGATGGACCAAATTTGGGTGCAAGAGGCAGAACGGGACGGAGTCATGCCTGTGACCTAAAGTGCTACAGTTCTGCTGCATCAGTGAGCAGGGAAGAACACAATCTACGGGCGTGACTCTAGGTCGGCGGAGCAACAAAACTCTACTTTCGATCCTTAGGCTAACTACGACTAGTCAGGAAGCCCGGAACTCCAGTCAATAAATGAATGGGGGGATGAACTGGATTTGAATACAAGAGAAGATATACTAACTAGTGAGGGACAAGATATATATTTCCCCGTCTTCTCTTAATTCACCTGGGAGAAAGCTTGCGAGCCTTGCCCCTCGCTAACCAAACCGCTCCTCCACGATTTCTGCTAATGCAACGCAAACGCATTTTATTCTCCTAACTTGTACAGGACTTTACAACCAAGGGTTTTGGGTATGAGTTTTCTTCAATAATTAGCTGGGTATTCTTATTGTACTACGTGTCTCATCACATCAATAAAGTATTCTCTCTGTCTTGACCGTGAAGTAGGTCACTTCAATCGAAATAAGTTCATTCTTGCGTTCTTATTTTCTGCATTACTTTGTGTGCTATTCCGTTCCGCTGCGCGACAAGCCGGTATATGGCCTCGTCGTCTTCTACAAAGTATGAGGTGGAGAAGTTTGATCGTGGGTCGACTTTCAATCTATGGAACATTAGGATGAGATCGTCCCTTTGCAAGGATTTTGGAAGGCAGTTAAGGAAGTTTCCGGAGGATATGACGGAGACTGAAAGATTAGAGCTTAATGATATGGCTATGAGTGCAATTTTCATGAGCGTAATAGATGTTCTACGGGAGATTGCAAGCGTTGGCTCCGTACCATCTGCGTGGAAGAAACTGGAGGAGCTCTATTAGGCAAAATCGCTGGCCAATCGATTATACATGAAGAAAAGCTTATACATTCTGAAGATGAATGAATATACACCTACTAAAACCATCTTAATGATTTTAATGCTATTATCATTGACATGCTTAATATAGATATTAAAATAGCGATGAGGATCAAGCTTTGGTTGTGCTAAGTTCTTTGCCACCTTTTTATGAGTCCTTTGTTAATACTCTACTGTAGCGGAAAGATAGTATCCCTTTAGAGGATTTTAGTAATGCACTAAAATCAAAGAAGTTGAAAAAGAGCTTTCCAAATGGTAGAGAAAAAGAATGAAGGAGAGAGTGTAGTGAGCAGGGAAGAACACAATCTACGGAAGTTTCTAACAGGAGGAAGTCCAAGACTAGATCAAAATCAAGACAGAAAAAGGAAGCTTGTTATAGGTGCAGGGAAAGAGGACACTTTAAAAGGGATTATCCAAAAGAAAGAGAAGAGAGAGGAAAATTCAGCAAATATTGTTGTCAGTACAGATAGTTCTGAGGAAGAGTTTGGAGAAGTTTTGGCCATGAGTTCATATCATGCGCAAAATTCTTGGGTTCTTCATTCTAGTGCTACATTTCACATGTGTCCACATAAGCATCGATTTGCTATTTATAAACCAATAAGTGTGTTTAAATAACGATCGTTCATTAAAAATTGAAGGAATTGGTCACATTAGATTGAAGATGTTTAATGACTTTATCGGGATTATAGCATGTTGGCATGTACCGAGGCTAGAGAGGAATCTGATCTCACTTCATAGTCAGGGGTTTAAACATCAAGAAGAAAATGATGTTCTTAAAGTGTCAAAAGGTTCCATGGTACTCATGAAAGGCAATCTGGATTCACGGTTATAGTTATAAATTCTTCAGGGAAGCACAGTTTTAGGGGAAGCAGGTGTGACATCCGAAAGAAAAAATCTGAGTCAGATTCAGTTATGGCATATTTGACTTGGTCATATGAAGAACAAGATCCATCGGAGGGATATAAGAAGGAACCCATGACCTTCTATGACCGTTGCGTGTTCGACGAATAGACGCAGACCAGGTTTAGCAAGGCAATGCACTGGACCAAGGGTACGTTAGATTATATTCATTCGAGATTATGGGGACCAAATGAGTTCGTTCGAAAAGTGGCATTGGGTACTTTATGACCCTCATCAATGATTACTCTCAGATGGTTTAGCAAGAAGGCATTGCACAGGACCAAGGGTACGTTAGATTATATTCATTTGGAATTATGGGGACCAAATGAGTGCGTTTGAAAAGTTGTGCCGGGTATTTTATTACCGGTCGATGATTACTATCGGAGGGTTTGGGTGTATTCATGAAAACAAAAAGTAAGGCATTTTTAACATTTATCAAGTGCAAGACGATCAAAAGCAGACGGAAAGATTGACAATGGACTGGATTTGGCAACAGCGAGTTCAATGAGTTCTGCCGCAAAGAAGGAATAGTGAGACAACAAATGTTAAGGAACGCCGCAACAGAACGGTGCTGCAGAACAAATGAAATTTTTTGAATTGAGGGCAAAAAAGTGCATATTTCAAGGGTATGCGTCTGGCATGAAAGTGCATTTATTGTGGTGCAACAATCCAAAGTCACCAGGGTTGTTTGATGAGCATGGATCTAACATGTTTAATGAGTCTGCACAGCTGGACAGTGGACAGCTATGAGGAGAGGGCAGTAGCGTAGACAGATCACGATGTCAGAGAATTGGTAGAGCTAGAGGTTGATAGTCCAAAAGTTTAGAGCAGAGCAGCAGAGGAAGAGGTGCAACAGTCTGATCAACAAAATGATGATGCCCAATCTAGCAGTTCAGGAGATGAAGGTCACCAGGGCAACAAGAGACATATAGTATTGCAACATTTAGAGAAAGTTTCCTAGGCAGTGGTACAAAAGAATTGATACATTCATGATCCACAATGGCTTCGTTCAGAGTGCATATGACAGTTGCGTACATCACAGGATGCTTTATGTTCTTCATCCCTATTTCATGCCATAAAATGAGAGGGAAGGTATGTTGACTCATTTTTTTCTGTCTTACTCCTACTTTCAAAGCTCTCATTCTTGCTTTGATTTTTTGTTTAATTTACAATAGTGTTTGTTTGCCCATAAATGGTTTACTAATATCCAATTATGAATGTCCAATTTAAAGATTTTGTTGTCTACCGGTGCTTGCACTAATTGAGTAGATAACTTGAAGTAATTGAGATATTTGTGGATAAATCTCTTTTAGCATTAGCAACCAAAAGGAGATGATAATACTGAAAAGAAAATGATAATACGAATTGAAGATTTCCCGTGCCACTTATATCGTTGACAAATTGAATTATCTCAGGTCACCAAAAGTTAGGGTCTCTACCATTATCAGTCCTTAAACTAAGAGAGAATGTGTTTTGTTGCTCGTCTTTGTAGTATTATCAATAATACTCTCCTTAAATAGTAGAAGTTGCGATTAATTTGTCATTCATGGTGGTTTCAGCACCAAATGAATCGTTGTGGTTTGTACCAAATAAATTATTATGATTACTACTCCCTCCGTTTCCTTTAAAGTGTCTAGTACTCCATTTAGGGAAGTTACAAAAAAATTGTGAACTTTCCTTTTATGGAATAAAAAGGATGAATTATGTCCACTCATTCACCTTTAATTCATTTTTGTTCACACATTTTGATTTGCATTAATACGTGTGCAAATAGTAACAGAAGACTTGAAGGAAAACGGACGGAATATTAATTTGGTAAAACAACCTTGTTTTGTAAAAAGCTTGCAGTTACAGACTGATATAGTCTTACAAAAATGGTTGTTTTAGACCTACATTATTTCTACAGCTATTTACAATCTCGTGGCATACAATTTATGCTCATATATGGGATGGCGCTTTCTTCTTCTAAACATAACTGACAATATCATTATTGAATCAGATGATGCCATTTCAAATGTAATAACACTAGTGTAGTTTCATGTGTCATTAGATGCATTGCATAGAAGTCCACAATTATCTACACTCTGATTCATTACGACTCTAAGTTCTCGATAATGATTGTTTTAATTTTTGGGAAGATTTTATTTGTCAACTTCATTTATCAACATTCTGGCTTTATAAGGTGAAAAAGATTCTTTCTGCTGCTGATATATGTTGATGCTTCTGTTTGAGAATATTGCCGTTATATTTGGCCCAACATGTTATTTTGTTTCTATTGTATAAAGGCATGCTTGTTAGAATAAATAGATGTGAAACTAGGGATGTAAATTGACAAACAATAAAAAGATTCATTTCTTCCTTTGCTACCTTGAATGCCAAAATTCATTAGCTTCTTATTTTGTGTACACTAATTTCTTGATTGTGTATAGTTACGTATATTACTATTAAATTAGGAGATTTCATGCACAAACGTGACTTTGATGGTCCAAAACTACGTGAAAAGGTTGATAGTGAAATATCCATATTAGAATAGACACTTGGCACCCATCACTTCTTTGACATTTGTCTTGACGGCATTCCATTTGTAGCAAAGAATGCTATAAGGATTGTTTGTGCCTTAAATGTGGATCTAGGATTCATTCCACGTAAGGATATATCATTGCCTCAAATTTTCTTACAACATCATCTACGGAGCAAAGATAGGTAATATGTTATTTCGTATTTGAATTATTAACAGTGACAAATCTTTCGCTACATTTTGTTCATATATATTGGATTTTAAGCTAATAATATTTACTTCACGTGCGTAGGACAAATCTGGCATTTTGGGCAGGAGTAAACTCCTCATTAGGAATTGTCTACATGGAAGAATGAGGAAGAAATTGACGTTGCAAATTAGGGAAATAAGTCAATCTTTCGCAAATTCTATCTTAACAAGTTTTGCATCTGTCCACGCTTATCACATGACTAATATTGTTCATATTGGACGCATTCCTCGTAAGTAGAAAATAGTTGATATTTTTTCTCTCACTTCGAACCTCTTAATAACATTTAACTTTCTTTCTATAATGTGTAGTTATCATATCGCATCACTGTATGCCTCCATTTTGAATTGGCATATGTTTTCCATCAAAATCACGAAAGACAATATTTCGGGGTTAAAGTAGTCTCTCAAGGATACAAGTGATTCTCAATATGCTTTAACCCTAAAAACTTGGTTAACTTAATAAATAATTCACTTATATTTTTTTCTCGAGTATGATTTAATGTTAATATTACGAGTTTACTTCTAATATCTTTTTTTTTTCACTTTATTGAACTCATTATATGTTCAATGGTAACTCAACACCAGTAAAAAAAAAAAATTACTAGTAAATTGATAAAACGGAAGCATAGAGTGATTTAATATTATAATTACAAACAATAGAAAGAGAGTCAAATATTACTAATAGGTTCAAAGTGAGACAAAAAATCAATTATTTTCTACTTATCCGGAATGCATCCATAGTGGAAACTCTATTACAGATGCAAAACTTGTTAAGATAGAATTTGCGATAGATCGACTTATTTCCCCTAATTAAGTATCGGAAATAGTTTGCAACATCAATTAGTTCATCATTTTTTCATGGTCTTACAAGCTTTCTCTTAATGGGGTGGTTCTACACATCTGCCAAATATGCTAGATTTGTCCTACGCAATTTGAGTAAATATTATCACCTTAAAAACCCAAGATATATGAACGAAACAGGGCAGAAGATATGTCACTTTTATATACGAAATAGCATATTATGTATCTCTGAAGCATCATTCCCCGTAGAAGATGTGGTAGTAAAATCTGGGGCAAGAATATATCCTTACGTGGAAGGAATCCAAGATCCGCACTTGAGCACAAACAATCCTTATAGCATTCTTTGCTAGAAATGGATTGCCCTCCATTGCCTTCACACCAATGTCAAGACAAGTAACAAAGAAGTGATCGGCCCAAGTTTATATTCTAATACGGATATTTCACTATCCACCTTTCCACGTAGTTTTGGGCGATCATGTACGAAATTCCCTAGGTTAATAATATACGCATTAATTCAAGAAATTAATGAACACACAAAACACAATATAAGAAGCCGACACATTTTGGTATTCAAGGTAGCGAGACCACGGACGAAAAATGTGAGAGAAACTGAATCTTTTTATTATCTATCAAAACTAAATTTATAGTCCTAGTTTCACATTTATTAATACTAACACGCGCGGCTTCACACAATACAAACATAACAACACATTGAGAGGAATCTTCAATTCTTAATATCATTTTCTTTTCAGTATTGCAATCTTCTATAAAAAGTTTTATCCTCAAATATTGCAATTCCTTTAAGGTTATTTATCTACTCAATTAGAGCAAGCACAAGTAGACCATAAATGTAATATGTTATACACTAATTGCAGAAACATGAGAAATAGTGTTTGCAGAGTTATTTCTCAGTTCAAATATCGCCTATATATAAACTAGTCATTCATAATTGGACTTTAGTACACAATTTATGAGCGAAACAAACACCATTGTAATTTTTTTTTAAAATCAAATCAAGAATGAGAGCTTTAAAAGTAGGAGTAAGACAAGAAAAAACGTGTCGACATACCTTCAACCTCATTTTATGGCATGAAATAGGGATGAAGAGCATGTTGGCATGACTTGGATCTTCGGTAAGAAACGGACTACTTCTTATGTGATGGAAAAAGTAGCCTTCGTGAGTGTACTTCACGGTGAGCTTTCTTGGGGTGTGAATAAGTGTTGGGGTCACCATCCTGGTAGACGAACACTTTATAAGAGTTTTCCATCTCATGTTTCTTCTTGAAAAGATACCATGAGTGATAAACCCCATCATAATCATCATCAACCTCCACATTATCACCACATGAAACAGCCTACGCATGAAAAACTCAAAATTAGAAATCATAACAAATCATCTATCACTTTCTTAAATTTGACACCAAAACCATGTCAAAAGTCGAGGCTTAATCAAGCCACATCATATCACAACACTTCTATAAACAAGGTTCCACATTATACACAACTTACTAAATTCGACTGTAAATAATAAAATAATATTCTCGTTAAAAAAACAACAAATCATCAAATTTCATAAATCTCAACAGGGGTATTTTATGTTCATCAAACTTCTAGAGAACCGGACTTGAAGCACATTGAAATACAAGAAATACATTTTGATACTAAAATGTAAATAATTGATTAAAGTCAAGAACGAGCTCGCCGCTTGCAAAAGCTAAGTAAAACTAAGAATGATAAGAGATGTGATGAACAAATTCGTAAGACAATAAATGCACCTGCGAGGAAGTGTCATGGTATCAATAGCCCCTAGGTAGAGTAATAGAAAGACTCAAACTAGTAGTTTTCTTGATTCTAATGAAAGTGTAAAGGAACAACTCATCTCCCATGGTCATGGCCTCACAACGACTCTTATTAGGTGAGTGCTCCAAGTCTAGCATTTATGTACCAGCAAGCACCTAGCACGTACCGGTGGGTGTGTGTTAGAATTATTTCCCATAAGCTTTGATCATACTAGACTTACTGAGGATAAACATACACTCTTTTTTTATGTCACACAATTAAAGCACCAAGCACATTAGGAATCGGGAAGATATCTTGAATTTATAACTGGCTCCTGTAATCTTGTGCTACCACAACTAAGGCATTGTGGGGTGTTCATACACGGTCAATGATTTCATGGGATCCCTGATCAAAGAGGTTGGGTTTGAATCACGAAGGACAGAATTGTCATCTAAAATCCAAATCACCATTGTCACAATTGGTTATATAGAATCAGATAAGATAAAAGAAGGCCACACTTCAACTAAAGAAGACTTGAAAAGGTGATTTTAAAATGTGAATATTGATGCCTACTGTATAATGTGTTCAGAACATCGATAAACTGATACTGCTAAGTATGTATTAATAACGATTGTAGTAGGAAATCAGATGAGCATTTCTGTTATGAGCACGGAGCCATGCGCAAAAGCCTTTATGGAGTATGTAGTGGAGAAAGATTTATCACAGAACCGAAGTTCAATAGAATATTATTCCTGCTCAAGTTTGTATTCCCTGAATCTATAGAGTGGCACTTTGGCAACGTTCACCTCCCCAGGTTAGGAAGCCTAGACAGGGATATGAATCGAACAATCTAGCTAAGGTAGACAAAATCTTGATGCTAATTATGCATTATGAAGAACTTCCAGTTGAAATTCGAAGGTTTTACGGTTTTATAGTAAAACTCACGTATGTGTTGGATCTAGTGAAAAGCCAATAGATGAATTAAAAGAGTTGTAGGTCTACTACTCCATCGATCCATCCAAAAATGACTGTCTGAGTTTTCATTTCATTAATGTCCATATATATTTGTAGGTTTTACAAGCCCAATAATACATAATCAATATTTATCATTGATAGAAATTGATAAAGTAAAACATAGAGTAAATTGAACATCAAATGACCAGCTATGTGTTAATGAGGAGTAAGAGATAATTTTTCTTGTTTCCTACTCCCACACTAAGCACGATTCAAGAAACAAGTTATACAAATGTTAGAGGATAACCAATGTTCTACACAAAAATCACATATTCTTAAAATACAAGAATAATAGCTTTAAAATATATTTGAAACAACTTTAAGAACCTATAGTCCTACTTGTTTGTATCAGCGGAAAGATGATTTTTTTAAGATACGTGGATTTACAACACCTAATGAACACTTCAAAAGGTTAACGAGTTCATTGCAAAAATAAAAAAAATGAACACATCATGATTACGTGCAAAGGAATCAACCACCACGTACAGACTTTGTTCAAGGCCAGCACATTACTCTAAAAGACTCAGCTATTATGCTTCCAAAAAGATCACTTATTCATACACGCTGAACACGGCGTAGCACCAATGCAGGCAAATTCAAATGTAAATGAACGTTCCTCGGAGATACAACCAGCGAATTAGGTGTATGAGACAATTATGTGGCTAGTGGCTACTGATAAGTGTACACGAACTAATGTAGGAGCGGTACTGCAAATCTTTCAAATCCCGCAATTTGCTTCATGTTTTGCACGAGGCAAACCTTCAATTAGTCATAATATTACCCATCTCACGATATCACTACTCTGCCCCATTCCTGTTCCTCAATTACACCTCCCCATTTTATGAACATATACACCCTCACACTCATACTTTACACTCCACCCCCGACAAACCCAAATCCCTCTCCTTTTTAAGAAAAAAAAATACACCAACCAACATCCCACGCTCTTACTCCATATACACTTTCCTCATAATAACACCCCTCATTTTCTTGATACATCGATCTCAAAACCCTTCCCGCCCTGGCTATGGTTAGTCTCAAAGCCTACCAACAATGCGAATATTTTAATTAATTGATAAAATACTAAGTTCACTTAAATCAATAACAAGTGTTCAGCAATAGATGGAAAGAATCCTCGCATTATTATCATCATCATCATTATAATAATAATTATTATTATTAGTACTATTATTATTATACCCAATGGCAAAACAGGACATATTTCTATCATAATAACTAAGGGATAAATAAAGCACATATATGATGAACTTATTTTAAAACTGAAATGAATCCAACCATTTCTTTTGCTTGAGATGTTTAAACCCATTAATACATAATCTACATCTAATTAATAGAAATTTGATTAAATAACAAAATCTAACAACAAATGACCCACTACGTCTAATAAAGAACCAGAGATGCTGTTCTTCTTTCCAACTCCCACACTAATCAGGCTTCCAAGAAGCACATGATACATAGAGTAGAGGATAACCAAGACTGTACACACATCACACAACTTTAAAGTACAATAATTCTAACTTAAAAATACATTTACAACAATTTTAAGAACCTCTTGTCATACTTTTCCCGTACCAGTGTAGTGAAAATTTCAGAATAAGTGGATTTAAAACACCTAATGCTAATTTTAAAATGGGAACGAGTTGATCCGAAAAACAAACACATCATGATTATGTAGAAGGTCGAAGGGATCATGAACCAAGTACCAATAGTTCCAAGCCAGTACATTACTCCAAATAGTCAAGACTCTGCCTCTTACACGTGCTTCCGAAAAGATCGCCTACTCATACATGCTGATACAGTGTAGCACCAACACAGGCAATTCCCAAGTGTTTGTTTCAAACCAGACGCATTATATATAAAGCCGAAAAAATATGATCATCACAGTTCAGATGTAACTAAACCTTCCTTGACGATAGAACCACTGAGTTAGGTGTATGAGCCAATATACGGGTAGTTGCTACTGATAGATGTACATGAACCGATTCGGGGCACTACTACAAATCAACTTCAAAATCTGCATTTCACTTCATGGGTTTGCACAAGCGAACCTTCCATTGTCATAATATTACCCATTCCAACAAAACAGTACTCTGCATTTTATGTACACAATTAGCACTAAGGAGTAAGGACCTTAGGAATAGGGAAGATATCTTGGTCGTATAAGTAACTCCTATAATCTAGTACTACCATGACTATCATAGTATCCCCGGGTTGGGTTACTATCATAGATAATATCCAATAGGCTTTAATCCATATCCCCCTCGATTCGGCCCTATCAAGAGGAGGTTCATTAATTATGGGCCTATGGTGGGACTTTGAAAACAAATTTTTTGGATTATATTGGTATACCATCCACAATGGACTACAGAGAACAAAATTGAGCCCAACATCAAATTTGCTGATCTATTCATTTGGACAGATGGCACTCACACGAAGGGGGCGGCCAGAAGGTTTTAAGCAAGCACAGGATTGTCATATCCTCTTTCATCGCCAAAAATAGGAGAAAATAGTGTCAATTCAACAGTGCCAGATACTCAAATTGATCTTGACAGCCCTACATAAAAATATCACTCAAGCAGTTTGCAAGCCACTCAAAACAGGCCACTGTACCCTCTAGCGAGCACTAGTTAATTCATCCAGAGCCATTTAACAATCTAGTCTCAATCAACCAAGGGGAAGCTGAACAATATGCATTTGCACTTATGCTTCAACAACTCAAAATGCTAATATCAGCCATGAGAATTATCAGTTGAGTTGCCACGATGCAAACTTCTTACAGCTGTCCAATAAGCATACGCTCTTTTAGGTCTTAAACCACTCAATATATACAAAAACTCGTAAGCATGTTCATATGCAATACTTAAAAATAGAACAAGCACTCACCACATAATGATAAATTTACTAACTAATTCCTTTCAAATCTAAGACAGCCTTAGTCAAGAAAGAATTCTTGAAACACTAATTCACTAAAAAGGAGCAGTAATAATTACAAATTATACCCACCAAACTAAACTAGACTTATTCTCTAATATCGATACATGTATGTTTCTCAAATGTGAAAAACTGAAGCATTCCAAATCTGCAAAAAGTGTTCATTTTAGAAAATTTACACAATACTTTGGTTTTAAAACCATGTAGTTCTTTGGAAACATGATTCTAGCTAAGTAGCTAGAGCATTTATGGAAAGTAGATTTTACCTTCAATGTTTTCCATCCTACATAACGGAAAAAATGGTTTTTTGAAATTAGTAGCATCACATTAAACTCAACGAAAATAATTGGCCTTTAGCAGCAGATATGTTCAATTCCATCATGGCATGCATTAATTTGTACTTTTAGCAAATAAAGACATGATTTTTATACCTCCGGTGGTGTGAAATTACTGGCAGCTGGACAATAAGTGGTCGGCGGAGGTATCTCTGGGCAGGCAGAAGACGTCGGAGTCTCTCTAGGGAGTAGTCCCTGATTCACCATTTTGATATAAAAGGACAATCACGTGAAGTATAGGGAGTACTTGGTGGTGGAGTGGAGGTGAACCGATCCAGCGTTATGCATGCTTTGTGAGCTCATTTTGTATTTGAGTTCTGATTGCTTCCGTGTGAAACTTCTAAATTTAATACGATCTTGACCTTTCATTCTTCTCGTTTCCATGAGCTTGATTGCACTGCATAATTTCTCATGATCAAAATTCCTTCCTTGTACTTTGCAAGAAAAACGCACATATTTTTATTAACTTTCATGCTACTTTCGTGAAGAAATTAAATATTAAATTATAATTTTGTTTCAATTCAAACCTTTAACATATTCGATACTAGTGTATGTCTATGTCCTCGGATACGGAATTTTCTTTTAAATACTCTCTTCTTCTCGTAATAAATGACTTTTTAGACTTATATACACATATTAAAAAATAATGTACATTGTGTGAGAACCCCCGTTCTCGACGCCCTTTGAAATAAGAATGGTTTTTCGAATGAAATGTGTCATTGGGCGTGTGCGATGAGAACTTTGGTACAATGCGCGGATTTTCTCATTCGTGATCGCTCATGCTTTGTGAAAGATTGAGAGTCGCCACCTCCGTTTATATTTAAGACTTCGGAAGCACAAGCCTTTTGGAATGTAAGAGATT
>JAOWAN010030622.1:0-19045 GCA_028566635.1 Lobelia cardinalis | reverse complement strand
GGACCTAGAGATTCATACGAGTGGGGGCACAAGGGCTGCGAAGTATGACGGGGGTTCGGGGGCAGCGCCCCCGATATATATATATATATTTCGGTTTATTGACACGTAATGGAAAAAATTCGAATATAGATACTAAAATGTAAATAACTTTCATCGTCTCAAGATAGATTTTGACATGAAATAATCAAATTAACGATGAAGAACATGTTTTTTCCAAAACATCACAATCACACTGGTCATTTTATAAGAAATCAGTCAACATGCTTCAGAAATACCACTACAAATCTAACCTCTTGATGTAATCAAAACGTAACATATGTACTCTTAGATCATTTCTATAGCAACAAGTCCATGTCGAATTTGAACTTCGTGAACCATGAAGCATTGACAAGAATGGTGGAATGCAACTAGAATATTTCCTTCTTTTAGTTAGTTTCTGTTTTTCTTAATTTCCTTCAGTCAGGAGATAAACCAGTGGATTCCACGATTTTTTATTATCGTTCTTATTCTTACTGCGAGAATCAGTCATCTGCACACTAAACAAATTTTATAGAATGCACATGACACTATAACTAACCAAAACTCAAATTGTCAACAAATTATTTC
Organism: Lobelia cardinalis; assembly: GCA_028566635.1. Taxonomy (NCBI): domain Eukaryota; kingdom Viridiplantae; phylum Streptophyta; class Magnoliopsida; order Asterales; family Campanulaceae; genus Lobelia; species Lobelia cardinalis. Next base: position 18,439 of record JAOWAN010030622.1, on the reverse strand, counting down.
AGGAACATATCTGTAAAGGAAAAAATCTTTTCGGAAACAAACTTATAGTGAAAGAATTGAAAACTGACAGTGTTAGAAGTGGAATAAGAAATACAAACATCTTGCATCCCTACCCCCCTTTCCCACCATCTCAAACGATACATTGAAAGATTATCAATTCAAAATTATATTGGATCAGAAATTTGCCACTTGTCAATGCTAGAATGTTGTCGGATGACCAACCAAAAAAATTGAGTTGTATAGACTATAGGCAGTATTCTATTAATAACAGCAATAGATTCTTAGCACAATAATGACTATTACTTCATCAGGTCAAGAGGTTGAGATGATATTCTCTGGTTCTTTTGGTTTCTTATGCAAGCAATATATCAAAATAAGAAAAATTCGAAAGACCACCCCATAATGTTCAGACAAATATAACTATTAAATAGCCATTAAAATTAATAAAAGTTATTGATACAGAGATGCATAGTTTATTTCCAAAACAGGATATTGGCACTCTTCTATTGATGCCTCAAGTTACTATGGATATACATGTCATGATTAGAAAGAAAGTGAATACAAAATACAGTTGGCTATTAGTATTTAACAAATGTACATAAATAGATGAAATTAATCAGCAGTATTAAAATAACTAATTAATATCACTTTCATAAAATCTAAGTATGCTCTAGAAAACTTGAAAAATTCGTTATTTATTTTTGCAAGCAATACACATTGAATGATATTTTACTTTCCAAGATTTGGTTTAAAGAAAAATAATTCCAGCTGTAACACGCAAAAACTTTGAATTTTTGTCATGGATATGGAAACTAAGTGAAAATATCAACCTTAAAGAGTCACAGAGAAAATGAACGTGTGCCATCAATTGACCTCAACAGAACAAATTATGACTGCATTTTTATCAAATTTTTATTTTGCTTATTAATTGGGCTGAATCCAAGTTCAGAGTGATGTTCCCCTAAGGACCAAAATAAGAATAAAATTATATGTATATATTGAAAATAAAAGAATTAAGTAAATCTTAAGACAAGTGACACTATAAAAAGTAGCCGAAACATGTGGCTTTATGTGACCATAAGAATTCAAAATCCTTGGAAACCAGTAATAAAGATGGACGAAAGGGGAGGGTGAGGAGAAAAATCCAAAATGAAATTAATGTCCTAGTTTTATTCCTCGTAATCTCATAAATGACCGTTTTCCTCTTGGAATTCACTTCTAAATCTAATCAAAGATTGTGTAGAATACACCATTCCCCTTTATGGTATCAAAAAATACAGACCTCTTTGGCATGGCAAGAAGTCATGCCATTGTATAGGGGTGTGGTGTGGTTCAATTAGTGTTTTTCCTATCCAAGCACGTTCAGAGGCATCAGCACTACGAAGAAAGTTGACCACAAGTTCAAAAGGTACCCAATTGAAGAATGTAACTTTAACACATGATTTTCTAATTAATCTCTTTCCCATAGATATTTTTGTGAGCCAATTCAAATTCATTCTTTCTTTCTGCATCCTGCAAAAGAGTTATGCTGATTGTAGCCTTGAACTTGTCACTTTTCTTCAACATCCACAAATAGATTTCATATAGTTTTATTCATTTTGACTTCATAGATATTTTGCAGTAACAATCAAATTCATATCGTTGATGGTAGTACAGTTAACCACTTTTGAAGGATAAGTTTCAAAGAAAGATCAGTTTCCATGAAAAGGGAAGGGCCTTGTCGCCATTGTGGGATAGCTCGTGAGTCATTTTTCTACCTCAAATTGATCTCCCTAAATTATTCTTTTCATTTAATTTAATGCAATTTAATTTAATTTTGGATCAGATCTTACTAAATTCTGTTATGCACCAAAAATCTTTAGTATGCATTTTCAACTAAGTTCTCTAGTACCTGGTGATGGTCTATTGTTTTCAACATCTGGCCCTAGCATGTGCAAAACCAAGGAGATGATTGTATGATTCTAAATCAAATTCCAGATTGGACCTTCTGCTGGGAAGCAATCTGTTTTATGTTATAGTTGCACTGATGATGAAATAAGGTAACTGCAGCAGCAAATAGTATAGTCCCCAAACATTGTATTCTAAATTATTTTGGATCAAGAGGTATATGCATGTTCAGTGTTTCTTATTATTAACTTAATATTAAGAGTAATGGAAGAAAGTAGGATGTTATTGTAGAGTCATGGATAATAATGTTCTGCTCAATTTGAGGTAATTACTAGTTGAGCTTGAGGACTGTTATTGAAACCTAAAAATACTTGTCAATATTTCAAAAATACCCCTCCCATTTTTAATCAGCAATATACGCCATTTTAAAAAAGATACTCAAATGCCAATTGTTTCCGTCTCAATAATTCACGTGTCAAAATAGATGATATTAGGAAGTTCCAAGTTGACAAGCCTAGTTGTCATCGGAAAAATACCAAAAACTACCCAAAACTAACAACTTCAAAAAAACAAATTAAATGTGCTTTAGGAATACAGTATAATGCTTGTGTATCATTCACTTTGTCGTCTTCAAATGCACTATGGGAGCAAGCAAATCCACGCCCAGCCCCACAAATCTCAGTAAATAACGCACGAACATCCTTAACCGATAAGAAAATAACGTGCAATAAATAAAACGTGCAAATTTTCTATTTCTGCTTAGTTTCTATATCAGGACATGTCATCAGCTCATTCCATGTCACATTCACTAATCCACTCTCAATCTTCATTCAGCTGATTCATATGTATTTATGCATTTATTCAGGACAAGTCATCAGCAGTATGAGTGAACTGACGTAAGTGACGGAGCCAGCTTTTTTTGCCAGTGGTATCAATATTTTAAAAACTAACATAGTCTTAAAAGAAAAAAATGTATGCACTAGCATACAATGAAAAAAAATTCAAAAAGAAATCCTCCCTTGCAAAAAAAAAAAAAAAAAAAATTCAGTTTAACAATTTTTTTGTTTATAAAATTCAAATTTTACCAATTATTTAACATTTTTTATTATATTTTACACAAGATCGAAAACACTTTCTCAATGCTTGATGTTCAGTAAACAATTAATACTATTGCTAACTTTATAAGCTTGTACACTTTGTTGAACTATCTTTCTTTATTTCAACCATCAATTAAGCAAGCGTAGAAAGCTTTTAACATTAGAGAACCTAAATGATGTAGTAATTGTTAAGTTGCAAACCAAGATCACATAAAAAAGATATTTGAATAAAATCTTACATACTCTATCAACTTCTTATTCTTTCAAAAAACTTAGATAGAAACTTAAATGTACCAAAATACAAAAGAAAAAAATATCTATCAAATCTCAGTGGTGATCTCTGCCCTTGGACGTACCAAATTATCTAAAATTTGCTAGGGTAATCTTCATTTCTAGATTAAAGGACCCATGGTACAACCATAATGAACAATGATGCACTCATGCACAATTTTGAAGAGTTGTCAAATTGTTTTTTTTAACTATATACATAAATATATATAGGAAAGTGATCAGGTACAAACCACAAATATCGTACAAACGTGCGAACCATTGTATCTTAGTACTTTTTTATTGTATCTTCGTTAATTTTGTTGTATCTTAATTTTTTTGTTGTATTTTAGTAAGACCCCGTTGTATTTTATTACATTTTTGTTGTATCTTCGCATCTTAGTTAGTTTGTTGTATATTTACGAACATGTTGTATCTTAGTATATTTTTGTTGTATCTGAGTTGATTTTCTTAAAAATATTCTTGTTTGGGATCATTATTTTACAAAATACAAACATATAATTAACATACAACAAAAATGTATTAAGATACAACTCGTTCGTATGGTTTGTACGAAAAAGTGGTTTGTAGCGGAATAAGCCCCAATATATATATATATATATATATATATATATATTAAAGGTTAGAGGTTAGAGGGGACAAGGACCAGGCCTAACCCCAATCCTCATAACTTAACTAAGTAGGATTTATAGGCTAACAAGTACGACTTAAAGCCTAACAATAGTGATTTTCCTAGTCTTGAACACTTGACCTCTTCCTTGGGAGAAGTGAGTTGGTATGAGTGGAGCTAGAGCTCATTGGTTCAATTTGGGTTAGTATGGATGGATTCCCTAATCTACTGGCAGCACGTATTTGTCCGTTAAATACGAATTAATCATACAAATTTTGCATCCACTTTTACCAATGATATGTTTGGTAGGAGGGAAGGAATATGAGAGTATAATCAACTTTCCACACCCAGGGATGAAAACTAACTTTCCCTACGGTTGCTTGGTTGAGCACGAGTACATTGGAAGGAATTAGTTTCCCATGCTTGGAACTTGCACACACACACACACACAGAGAGTAAACATACAAATACTTTTACCATTCTGCCCTTTTTATTTAATATTGGTGTTACCAGTCATATACCATATTGGTGCAATAAACAAAGGATAGACTTTAGAACGAGCTCCAACTTTTGTTGTCTCCCTCATCTCTCCATTTTCACCTATTGGGGTGGGGGTGAGAAACTCTTGTAAAAAACCAAGGGTTTTCATTCCCTTCCATTTTTCTATCTCCCCAGCTTCCACTCCTACCTAACAAAGAAAAGTTATGCACCTCTTCACGTTTTCATCCCCCATTTCCCGTCCCTTCACTTTTCCCCTCTGGCCTCTACTAACATGCTACAATGTTTACCATCTTCAGTTCCCACTTTAATGTCATGCATCAAGCAGCTGGGCATACAACTTCAAAGTTTCAGGAGCAAGCTTGTGCTACCGGCATTTTCCAGTGAATGTTATCCTTTTAAACTCTGTCTTGTATAATCTTCTAAACATGTGCCACTCATTGAAGGTCTATTTACTTTTAGTGGTAGTGCCTTACGGTAAGGTACTTGGTTGTACTGCGAGATGCGAAGCAAATAAATATCCAAATATATAAGATTGCAGGCCTCTTTGGCTGTTCTCTAGTGGTTTCAATTGGATACTCCAATTCAACAATCACTAAGGGATCAAATGAGGTTTGTAATCATGGCCTTCTAGAAAAACTTAACAAACACCTTGGGGCTTGACAATCCGATGGGATATAAGGAGATGCTGAATAATAGAGTAAAATCATATTAAAATAAATAAATAAATAATAATAATAATATAAGCCTAATGACGTATATTCCTAGTAGGAAACCCCTGTTCTTCTATCTAATAGTGTTAAAACTATCTGGCTAACAGAACCAATTAACATGACTGAAACATTTCCATATTCATACCTAAAAACAGCCTCAATAGTCATTTCAGCAATAACATGCTAGTCATGTGACCTACTCCTGTTACCTATTAGAATAGAACCTAACATATATAAATTAGGCAAGAAACTCAGTGGCCCAGTGGTCTTGGGCCACGAAGAACAACACTACGGAAACTATGGGGGCTTGGCCTTTTTCTTTACTTAGAGGACCATCACTTCTTCACATAAGTTCATTATATATTTGTACTGTATTTTTCAAAAAAAAAAAAATCGTCAATTTTAACCAAGTGCAGTTTACTTAGTCCTGATATTTGAAAGAGTTTCGCAAAGTTGATTAGATTGAGGATTACTATAACAAGGAACAAAAATTACACACCGGTGATAAAGGATAGACTACCAAGTTTGTCATTTCACTATTCACCTCATCACATATATTGATTTAGCTGCTTTTTGCAAGTACTCATTCGAACAATACTATTTCTCGTGCATGTTAATACTAATCTTGAGTAGCCTTATCTGTTATTTTCTAGCAACCATTGCAGCAAAGTATTTTGATAGCGTTAAATATTCCATATTGTATATTAATCACTGATAGATAACAAATTGGAACAGACACTCCGCTTTGGCGGAGCGGACCAAGAGAAAAGCCAGTGTTGTGCAACGCATGCGGATCTAGATGGAGGATCCGAGGGACTCTTGTTGACTACACCCCAAAACATGCAAGCAAAGAAACTCGGGGCCGGAGGCCAAAATATGGAATGAAAGTCGCAAAACCTGATACTTACTCAGTATGCTTTGAAGATGATACAACCAACAGATCTAGCTCGGGCTCCACCTCATCCTCTGAGACCTGCATTCAAACCGCAAATATAAATGGTAAGGGATTTTCATTTTTATATATCTCAGCCCCGTCTTTGTTGAGTTAAAGAATGTGATAATCATTAGTGTGATATATCTCATTTTGGACGCATGTTTTTAGAAATACACATCAAATACATATCAGCCAATACTGCACTATTTCATAGTATCAGATGTTGCAACTTTACTACATTTATAACTACAGTGAGAAAGTCTAAAATATTGTAAAGCAACTATAATGTCCTGTACAGTTACTAGCTCTATACAAGAAAATAGTATTTGCTCCGGTCCAAGTTAAGTGTTATACATTCCTTTTTGGGCCCTTTCCTTTCTAGGAAACCCAGCAAAGATTTCTAGCCACAAATTATTTATCAACCCCACTCACAATTGATCACAACCACTGATTTCATTTTTTATTCAAGTCAAGTGGATCTCCTAAAACAAAGTGCCAAGTCAAAGTGTCCACTTAATTTGGATCGGAAGAAGTACTACATTCCACTTTAGTTTGTCGCTAGGACGAGTTACATTTTCAAAATTTTAAGCTACGAATTTCAGTGTTCTCCCAAGTTTGTCCTCTCTTTCCATATGCATGGTGATGCTATTATATGTTACATGGTAAATATATGGTTTAGTGCAATTTAAAGTGTATATGTGAAAGTGAAAAAATTTCAAAAATACTTTTCAAAAATTTGACTTTCAGAGTTGGACTCTTTTTTGAAAATGGTGGGAGATTGTTTTACAATTGGAAGATCAATAGATTATGTTCATTATGATAAGACAAGGCAAGCTCAATCGAATATTTAGAGAAAAAAACAGATATAACAATCGAAAAAGGAAACTACCAGTAATTGCTTCCCTAGATTTGTGTTACTAATAAGCTATAAGCACATCCTAAGAATTAAGTCTACCTCACTGACCATAAGTGCACTTCTCCAGAGTCAGATTATGAATATTCCACATAGAGATAAGCTCTACAGATCTAGATAGTTGAAGGGTCTAAAAGATGCATCATCTTAGTAGGACAAGGTTGAGAATCAAAGATAGTTCAGTAGTATATTACGTGCCTGATCCTAAAGGAGAGTTTCTTTCGGTGAAAGCGACAGATCTGATTGATTAACTAAGAACTAAATTTTGCGGCCTATGATGAATGTCAACGAATTTAAATGAGCAATAATATAAATGATATTTTTTCTCGAAATGATGTCTCTGTAGGCAAGCCATAACAGGCTCCGTTCGCAACTAATGTAGTATCTTCGAATGTAGACCAACATTCATGTTTCTCATGGTACACTAACGAAATTCTTATGATGCACAGGTTCAGATGACCTAAAGATTTGGGATTATGTTCCAAGAAGAAAGAGATCTGTGCTAAGGCAAAGTATTCTTTCACCAGTTGAAAGACTTCAAAAACAACTTCTGGAAATTAAGTACCAGCAAGAACCGCTTAAGCAATCTGCAAATGACGATGTGCTCATTTACGACCATATCAATTCTTTTTCTCCTCCAGCAGAGACAGTTCATGGTGCCATGCTACTTAAATCACCAAGCAAACCAACCTCCCCTCTCACAGGGTATACATCTAGCTCCACAAATATCCCAATAGAACAATTATCTTTGTAAGTGAAAGTTCCTTTATTATGTAGATGCACAAGTTAAGCTAATGAGGGCTTATCCTCGAAGGAAGTTGTCTGCTCTTTTCTATCTGTTTCACATCAACTTTCAAGTGATATAATTAAAACTCTTTTTTTAGTTCTTACTTAATGATTGGCTAGTTAAATTGGGGAAACAGAGATTTTGATATATATTCATCTCTGACATTAAGTTATTAGTCGTTAGAAAACATACTGTCTGCAACTAAATGAACTGTTTTTCCAGGAAAAGTATTCCTCTATCTAATCAAGTTGATATGTGCAGAAGTGGGACGACTTATGGAAATGTACACTCTTCAGGTCCTAAATGGTCACACTCAAGGGTATGTTATATGCTTGTTATTCATTTCTTCTTTTTTTTTACTTGTTTGTTTCTATGTGTTTTTTATATCTTAGGCTCAGATCACAAGTCAGATATATCACAATATTTGAATATCTCAACATCAAACATATTTAATATATTTTCATTATCTTACTCAAATATCACTCAACATCATAAATAATTAAATAAATATCAAACATTTTCCATCTATTACCCCTATCCATACACTTTCACAAATCAATTCAAAACTTTCACATCATATTCTCTTTCCTCTCTCCTCACATTCAAATCTTTCACATCACATTCTCTCTCCTCACATCACATTCAAATCTTTCACATCATGAGGGCAATTTAGTCTTTTATTTCATAAACTCATATTACTCATATCATCTCATATTCAAATAGTAAACAGTGCAATATCATCATATATCGCATTCCTGATCTGACCCTTGATTACATCATTTTGCACTAAATTTTATATTCACAAATGTCTGAGAAGCTCATTAGAACTACGCCAATCAGCTGTTGACAAGTTCCAGAAATTAAACATGCTTTTTTCTTTTCAAAACATTCAATACAAGATATATTCAATAATAACCCAATGGATGATAAAGTTTGCAAAACATTTCAAAGTTTCAATAAACAATTTAACCGATTCATGATAAACTAGTTAGAAGTTGAACTAAGAATAAAAAAACATAAATCCCGAAGTTTGAATTACATCTAATCGCATGCCTCAATTATATAAAATAAAGGCAAGACACTAATTGCAAATTCAGAAATACACCTTCAAGAATTTAAACAACAATTGTGGCAGCCATAATGCTAAAAATGCGGTGTCATGGGTGTATTGTATCAAAGGATAGCTAACGAAAATGGTTATTGAAAAATCACCTGAGCGTGTTTAAACTTTTAGATACAGGCACAATCCAGCATAGTAACTTGATGCTGATTTCTGAATTATACTCCCTCCGATCAGGGCCGAGAGTCCACATTCAAAAGTCAAACTTTTTAATTTTGTACTTATGCTACTTTGTACTTTTTGTGAATTGTACTAAAATTACAAACTGTTTTCTACAATGACAAGAAACCTATCATATTTTGAACATGAAAGAAAAAATTTAGAGAAAAATAAAACAAAATTTTATAGTTTAATTTTTGAAAGTAAACTCTTTGCGTGAAACATCCCAAAATAGTATATTGAACTCTTTGCCCTGAAAGGAGGGAGTATTTAGTAAGGAAAACATTAACTGAACAATCCAATTGCAAGAAATGCTTTGGTTAGCTGGCCACTGAACAAGAAAATAACTTGATCACCTCTATTATACATGTATTCAAGTGAAATTATTAAGTTCAATATTCGTTTAATTTACCAAGAATTTCATAGTAATAGTATGACCTTTTACATATTTATTTTTCTAAGTTCGGTTTTTGCTTAAATAAAACTAACGACGGTTAACAGTAACACATATTTCTGTGACTATGTCACATCAATATAGGACAGAACTAGCAGTGTCTCCGCAATAATGAACATCGAGTTTCAGCCTTTCAGGCAGGTGACTAACTCTAACTCGAATCAGCAGTAGCCAACCGGTAATGGTATTAAAGCCATAACGTGACGAGCTTAAGTGGTGACGGTTTCACCTGTCCCTTCAGCAAAGCATTCCATCACATTAAGATAGCTCCATGACCCATTAATGCGGTCTAACGTTAATGATAGGTGCTATCAATATAAGCAAAGTTATCAAATCGTGAATGTATCATGAATCAAAGGGTTCAAAATTGTATCATGTATCATATCACCTATCAAATCGTAAGATATGAAACAAGCACTATTATTATAACTAATGTCTAAAATAAGTAGAATTTATATTTATGACTTGATTTTGATGTAAAACCACTATTATTTGCATCATACATCGTCTAAAGTAGGACAATTTGCGTTTCTTGGCATGCACCATGCTCAGCGTGATCCAATTTTCCTAAAATGAAGCTATACAAAACTCTAGATTCTAAATCGCCAACTAAAGCAAGATGTGTCTAAGTCATATAGTTTTCCAAGCCGGGTCTTCAATCTTTTTTTGCATATATTTCAAAGAAAGATCAAAGATCCTCAATCATATTAGAAGACAAAGTAACAAAACAAAAGTTGAATCATACATATTGGAATATCGCCATGAAAACTGGCGTGAACAATCAGAGCGACAATCATCAAGTCAGCTATCATCACAAGGACTCCACATTCCAACATGAAATCAAGTTAAAATGTCAACTTTATATTCAGATATAATATGCCATGAAATACCTCTGTACAGTTTTAAGGGCTAATTTGCACCGCTCACCCTCGTGGTTTGGCCAAATTTCGTAGCCCCCTCTCAGGTTTGGCCATTATACACAGCCTAACCTTTTATCAATTTTGTTGATTAACTTATTAATTTATAATCCTTTAAAAATTAATATATAATCAAACAAAAACTAAAAGGATAAAGAAAAAGATTTCTTGTAATATTAAAGTTGTATACACACACATATATGTATAATTAAATATATATCATATATATTAAGTCAATTCTTTTTACAAAAATAATTTATAATTTAAAATATTATATTATTTTTAAGTATAAGTGTACTTTTATATACATATATATATGTTTTCAACTTAAATCATAAGAGATATTTTTTCATTTCTCTTTCGATTTCATGATATTCGTATTTTAAAATCAACAAATTCATTCAAGCTAAATCCGCTCATTTATAATTAATATTGAATATATATGCATATAATCTATTCATATAAAATAGCACAGCTAAAAAGTAAAAATTATGAAATAATATAAATTTACAAATTATTTTGGGAAGAATGATTGACTTGATGTATATATACTACGATGCGTAATTAATTAATTATATACTTAATTATGCTACATCAATTTTCTATACATTAAGTCAATCCTTCTTCAAAAAATAATTTGTACAATCAAGTTTCTATGTATTAATATTCTTTTATAATTAAAATAAAAATATATATAATAAATATTAATATACTCATACACATACACATGCACATAAAAATATATTTATAGATAAAAATTAATAAATATGAAATAAAATAATATTTTTAAATTATAAATTAATTATTTTCATAAGAGAGATTGACTTAATATATATGCTATATATGGTACATATTTAATTATATATGTGTGTGTTCAACTTTAATATTAGAATTTTTTTTTCCATTCTTCTTTTATTTTTAGCTTGAATATATATTAAGTTTTAATTTAAATACACCTAGTTTTAAAATAATTGTGATTAACTATATTAAATTTTTATTTTTTAAAAAATTAAATCAACATCTTTAAAATATTTTTTTTATATTGTATTTATATGAAAATTATAAATTAATTGAATTAATCAACAAAATGAATAAAAGGGCTCTCTATAATGACCAAACCTGAGGAGGGGCAACGAAATTTGGCAAACCACGAGGGTGGGCTGTGCAAATTACCCCAGTTTTAACAATCTTCACATTTGGTTCTATCAAGAAAGGTTCTTCTCAGATAGCCTTTCTCTTTCCTTAGCAAAATCCATTAAAATTGTTAAGCATGTTTGTAACACCCTACACTCTTACATCGGAAAGAGGTGGGAATTTCGTATGGTTTATTAGTAGCCTCCTACTACCCATCTAACATCAAATCATCCATGGACTTTTGGGTCGCCTATGATGTGATGCGACGTTGACCCAAGATGCGGTGCTAGGTGTGGGCCAGTTGGCGGGCGAGGTAGCGGATCGAGTTTTCAGGCTCGGGTCGTTACAGATGGTATCAGAGCGGACCCCCGGCCGGAAGGGCTTTCGGGCTCGCTTGGGGGGACGATCTTAGTATTGGTTCGGCGTTGACGAGGACGTCGAGGATTTGAGTGGTGGAGTTTGTAACGCCCCACATTCCCACATAGTAGAGAGGTGGGAATTTCGTATGATTTATTAGTAGCTTCCTACTACCCATCTAGCATCAAATCATCCATGGACTTTTTGGGTCGCCTGTGATGGACTTTTGGCCTAAGATACAGCGCTAGGTGTCGGCCAATTGGCGAGCAAGGTAGTGGACAAAGTTTTCGGGCCCTGGTCGTTACAATGTTACATGCTCATATCAGTGACTAATGACTATTATTCTTTGATTCTTCTAAACCTACTTCTTGTTGGTGTATAAATTATGAACAATGAAGTTCTACTAAGAGTCTATGACAATAACCCATATGTTGGCTATGGGAACCAATATTAACATTGTAATGCATTAGAAGACTCTTCATTATTTCCGTAGAAAATGGAATTAGTTCGGTCAATTGTGACCACTTTACCATAACAAGCTCAAAAGTGTAACCGCCTTCAGTCAAAAGTTTTGATGACGAATACTCATTCAAGCTTATTAATATCATAGTTCAAATTTACCTAATTGATTCCAACCATCTATAATACCCTAAACACAGGTGGAGGCAGGGGCCCCGAAAATTTCTCCATATATAGGTCCAATTTCCGGCGATTCTGCGCCCACCCGCCATGTTTCCCATCGCCCATTTCCAATTTCTCCCTTCTTCTCCAGCAAAATCCAATAGATTTATCAAAACGGCGTCGTTTCTTCCTAATCTTAAATTAAGAAATAAGACTAATAAGCTAAAAAAATACCCCCCCCCATTGAATAATTCTGCCTCCGCAACTGACCCTAAATGTCTATTTACAGCACAGGTTTGAACTAACCCACAGTTATCTCCTCACACATGAAAGATTATAAACCAACTCAATCATCAACACCAACAGCAATCATCAACACCAGGTTCTGTTGATGATTCATTTCCTTGAGGGATTCACTTCTCTTCCCCAAAATAACAAAAGTGCATTACTGTACTTGACTGGATTCGAAATAATCCCTAATGATGGACAATAATTAACACCTCAATTTGGCATGATGGGGGTAATATTATGTGACTTTATGAAACTGCACAAAGATTATACTGATACTAACTTCAACAGACATAATGCATAAAACACTATGGAAATACATAAAGATGATATAGTTGGTAGAGATTCCTTACAAATAATATGGATCTTCTTTAGGGTTTTCTTCAGCTTTTCCCTTTGTCCTCTTTTTCTTCTTCGTCATTCAATTCCTCATTCTTGATCTTTTGTATATCTCTCTGAACCATACTTCTCCTTTTTGCTTTGTTGAGGCCCTGGGGATCTTTAGAATTCTACTTGAGCCCCTGAAGTATATCCATCAAGCCTTTTAAGTTTCACTTCTTGGAGTATTTCATTTTGACTTGTACTAATGCTATTATGTATATATTTTAAACACGAGTACTTTTCAACAATTAGGTTATATTTTTTACTAGGGTCCCGGACTCAAAAGGTTGATTCATGTTAGTTTGTAGTTGGTGACGATTTTAGGTGTATGTTTGTACAAAAATAACTAGCTATTAAGTACTCATTGAGCGAACTTCGCTAATTATTTAATTGCATAACCGAATATTGAGACTCAACTAGCTAAATATTTATTAAATGTGCAAATGAATCTTCATTTAAGACTAGCACTTATGGATTTTGTATTTATTTAACTAAAAATTAGTTAATTTTTCTTATGTATTTAGATTAGTCTTATTTTTTAGGAATTGTAAGGTGAGATTTTTGGAAAGCAAAAACGATTCAAATCCTCTCCGTTAATATTTCACCCAGTTTCCCTCGATGTACACTCGGATGATTGACGAGATCATCATTTTTACTTAGGTGTCAATCATCCACGTAGCTTTGATATGCTCTCAAGAACTAGTTTTTGTTCCTTGGTAAAGCTTTTAGGTGATGCAAAATCATCATATGGAGTATTAACCTTCTTGGATTGATCATGTGCTCCCAATTCTCAAAATACATTTCATCATAAATTAATTGGTCCAATTCCATTCCAGAACCAATGGACATTAGAAAGCAGTACTGAAGGCTGGAGAGATATTTATGTTCACTCCCTGCTTCCTTCTGCTGAGGTTGGAGCTGCTTTTCCCAGTGCAAGAAATAGAGGTCACCAGGTGCAACACAACCAGGCATTAGCAGGTGCACTATCAATCCTAAACACTCATCTTTTATTTGTATCTTAATTTACTCTTTCCTGTTAATCTGCTTTCGCATACGCAAATTGCAATGATATAGTACTTGAACATTTTTCCATGGATTCCTACTACATTGTGTGTACGCCTCCCTACTTTTTTGAATTCGCGTGTGAATTTATACAACGAAAATCTGCTATAAACTTTATAAAAGTCCTGGGCTTAATTCTTTCATTCTATCGATATGTATAGTACTGGAAGGCCTGCTATGTTTGTAACCGGGGAAACTTGAATCCTACTCAACTAATTCCCTATCATGGATATCGAGTGAGTGAACTGTATCTGAATAATCTGATCCCATTAACAATTATCCTGACTGGAGATAGGAGAAGTACCATGCAGCTAGGCATGTAGCTGTATTAGTTGAGAAATTACTTGCAAAAACTGTCTTTCCCGTGACATTGAAAATGGATACCATGTGTTGAACAAGTGGAAGTAATTATGCCTACCTTGAACCGGCTCTAACCAAGAACCTACCAGAGCCTTCAGAGTACAAATTCCATTAGGTTTCCCAATCCTGGATTCCTCCTCGGGTGCAATCAATCCAACTTCCTTGTTTTCTCCAATTCGAGAGTTCATCAATAGTACTACGCATTTCCAAGCAGTTGAACCTGTTGATTTACTAGCTAACGACCCTAAGGAAATTGTCTCTCCGTGATTCTAACACAGAAGGAGGAAATCGTGACTCGGAACTTAGCGGTCACATTGAAGGGGAATCTCAACTCGTGGACATTCCCTTGTTCTCAGAGTTGGACCTATTCGGTACGGGAATGGACTAAATGGTATGTTCATTGATTGATTTGTATAAACTAGCTAGTACAACTTCACTTGCCTTTTTTTTTTCTTTTTCCTTTTCTTTTTCATACAAATCTCTGTTTCCTTTCTAAATTGCCCCCAAGGGAACATGAGAAATGGTTCTTCATCGTTGTTATGTATCAGCATGGCTAGCTAAAACATGTGAACGATATAGGATAGGAAAACAAGCTGGAAATTTGAAGATCGTCGGCAAATGTTCTTCGCGTTTAGCGGACAGCCTGCAGTTTAGATTTTTTAAACAGTCTGCAATGAGGATTCAAGAACCAGCTGGAAATAAAAATTAAAGACTGCTGGAGTTTTGCTAGAAACAGACAGCTTGTTTGGCTGCTTCAAATACTGTAATAACCCAATATTTTGTTTAGTAAAATTATAATTAAAAGTAAATTTTAAATATTACTGAAGGAGATGAACGAATAAGAAATTAAGAAGGATTAAATTGGTGATTATTTAGAGTTATAGCAAGAATTTCAAAAGACAACCGTTGGAAACTTGGAATAGTTTACTAGCTAGTATGTAAGAGAGCTTTGTCAAGACTATTACAACAAAAATTTTGTCCAATTATTCGTTCTTCGTAGGTTGCTGTTTAGTAGATGTCGACTAAGCCAACTCGTTGTTCGTATCGTAGGTGATCTACCCATCTCAATAGTGTTCTTAGAAGCGACGAGTCATCGATTTGATAGGAAATAAGTATCCTTCTTTGACTTTAGTGAGTCAATATCTAGGTAAGTGACCGTTGACTTTTTTTAATTGAATTAAATTTTTATGTTTTTTAAAATGATGTTTTGATTTAAATGAGCCAATAAAAATACTTTTGTGCTTTCTTGCAAATATTTTATTTTAAAATTTTTCAAAATGGATCGAGCATATGAACCTTACTGATTTTGATATTTTGGTTATGACTCTATTTAAAATATGTTATGAAAATATTTTGAACCGTCAATTCGACTACGATCTGTTATAAATGTGAACCTCACTAAATATGAATATGGATCGTCCTCGCTAATTAGTTCTGAAACTAAGCCTATGATGCCCCACAAGAAGAATGCGCGTGACAATGAATATGATATCGTACCGTGCTAAAGGGATATTGTAGCCGCAGTCGTTAAGGATTGATTGGCTAATAATTCTTGAATTTTGAACAACGTGAAATTGATCAATTGTACTACTGGTACGAGACGATAGTGTGATTGGCTAGTTTCACAAAATATGAATTTGAAATTTTCTTTTTTGAATTGCACATGATTATTTGACTATCTATGTTTCGATGGTTTATGATTTATGAAATTTATTTTGATAACTTATTTTCAAATGACGTGCTTAATCTGCTAACTTGGGTTAGTAGTTTTTACTTGGTGGGCTTCACAACTCATTCTTTTAATATCTTGCAGATATGAACTTTGGATTGCATGGCGAACAAGAAGATTTATCCTAATGTCTACATATTAGTAGGTTATTCTATTGTAAGGAGCTTGCGACTTCCAGACCATTATGTTATTTTGAAGATTTTTGTTAGAATTTGAATTTAAAAAAAAAAATATTTAAGTTATCTTGTTTTGAGCATGCATTTCTCAGATTCTAAAATTGTTTATGAAATTTGGGGGCATTATAAATACATAATTCATGGTTAAATTTTTAGAACTGAAATTTTTTGTGACTAATCAGCAGAGTGTGATCTGAAGCTGAAAATAATTGGTATTATGCAGACTATATATAGGGTCTTATTCCACTAGGAACCTCCTTAAATGAGAACCGTAGGAACCATTCACATTCATTGGATTAGATATAAATTAAAGGTTGAGATTATATTATTATTTAAAGCACCGGTGACATATTTGGTAATTACTCAGAAATTTTGGAAACACACGTTAATTAGAATTTGGATAGGTGTAAACACAATTAATTTTTTTTCTCCTCAAACTTTAAACGCACATATCTCATTATTCATAATCCAACTTAATATTCGTTTGCATATTCTTACTTGTAATTAAATTTCCTTTAAAACAAGATTAATCATGAATATATTTGAAGATCAAATAAAAAAATTAAAAATAAGTCAAGATGCAGTAGCAATACCACTACTGCATCTGATTGTAATTTATAAATTGCAATGCATGCAGTAGCAATATCCGTATCGCATTCTGTTGTATTTTGTGAAATTACATAGATGCAGTATGAATATTGCTACTGCATTCGATTGTAATTTATAAAATGCACTCGATGCAGTAGCAATATTCGTACCACATCCTGTTGTATTTTGCGAAATTACACGGATGCAGTAGCAATATTGCTAGTGCATTCTGTTATATTTTACGAAATTGTACCGGATGCAATAGGAACATTGCTACTGCATCTATTTTTTTTTTGAAATTGCACTGAATGCAGTGGTATATTTTTACTTCATCTTGTTGTATGTTATGAATTGCACTGCATCCATTGGTATGCTATGAGTTATACTTGGATGCAGTACGAAATTTACTAATGTATCATGTTGTATTTTATAAATTGGATGCAATAAATAATTTACCACTGCATCTTAATTTACAATTAATTTTTTTCATAAAATACAAGGATGCAGTAACTTGTAATTTCAAAAAATTGGGGAAGATGCAGTAGGAATATACAACTACTGCATCCTTTTTGTATGATTAAAATTGGTGTTCATTTGGAAGCAGTAGTTACCTTAATACTGCGTATAATTTGAAATTTCATAACACAAGTGGATGCACTAAAAACACTACTACTGCATCCTTACCATATAATTTAGATTGAATTCAGTAAATAATTTACCATTGCATCTTCACTTTACAATTAACTTTTTTTTCATAAAATACAAGGATGCAGTAACTTGTAATTTCAAATATTAGAGGAAAATGCAGAAGAAATATACAACTACTGCATCCTTTTTGTATGATTAAATTGGTGTTCATTTGGATGCAGTAGTTACCTTAGTATTGCATCAAATTTGAAATTTCATAACACAAGTCGATGCAGTAGCAATTAACTGAATGCACTAAAAACACTACTACTGCATCCTTACCATATAATTTAAATTGGATGCAGTAAATAATTTACCACTGCATCTTAATTTACAATTAATTTTTTTTTCATAAAATACAAGAATGCAGTAACTTACAATTTCAAAAAAATAGAGGAAGATGCAGTAGGAATATACAACTACTGCATCCTTTTTGTATGATTAAAATTGGTGTTCATTTAGATGCAGTAGCAATACAACTGCTACTGCATCCTTACCATATAATTAAAATTTTTTATCAATTGGATGCAGTAGTAAATGTACTATTGCATCGTAATTTTTTTTTTTTACTTTTTTTTATTTGATCTTAAAATATATTCATTATTGATCTTATTTTAAAGGAAATTTAATCACGAACAAGAATATGCAAACGGATCTTAATTCGGAGTTATAAATAATG
>JAOWAN010030612.1:0-19046 GCA_028566635.1 Lobelia cardinalis | reverse complement strand
GTTATTTTTCTGAAGAGTCTGAAGGAGAGAATGAAGGAAGCTGATATAGTGGAAAGCTGATGTGGCACAGTCTGAAGGAAATTGGGCAGTCTGACAGTTGTGGATGCCCTAAAGTGGGGTTGGAGTTGGGATTAGGAGTAAACAAATCTATATAATTAAAAAATATATGTAAATAATATATATTTTTTATAATTAAAAAATATACGCCATTATTATCGATTGTCGTGTTAAAAAATACGGATTATTTGCGCCGGACATTTACTAGTATGCGAATAAGTTAAAAAAACTGGTTTGAACCACCCCACCTTTAGTGCGAGATTCGGTGAACCTTTTCTTTGAAAAAATTGGAAGCAAATAGGATGGAGGAAGTAGAAGAAAAACAACAGCAGCAGCAAGCGGAGCAACCATCATCCCCAGGAACGTCTCCAATCCAACTTAAGGAATGCATAGAGCCCCTTCTCAAGTTTACTCTAGAGGTAGTGGATTTGGGTTTGTCGAAACACTTCTGTTCGGCTCCCTCAAAGACGATGGTGATGATGATCCGTCCTCTCCCTATCCATCTGGTACCCAACTATTAAATCCCAATCTCCACCTCTACCCTTTTTTACGTTTATATCAAATCTTGTTTGACTTACATTCATATGCTTTCGATTCTAAAATGCCAATAGGTTTTAAGTTTTTGGTCCAAGTTTAATAAAGAAGTGGCGAAAATGGGAGATTTTTTTTATTTTGTTTGGACGGACGAATTGCTTTCGTATAATCACTCTGGTTAGTGGGAGTATTAATTTAGTTTGCTCAAGGGCTATCCACTCGTGATTGGTTCATGTGGCTGCCCAGGTGGTGGAGGTCAAATTTTAGTCTGAGGTGTTGTGTAAACTGGCCTTGGTGACCCATCTTACCGGCCAAATCCAGAAAAGAGAGAAAACACTTCTGGTACTCTAGTTTTCCTAGTGTACAGAATGCACAATGACAGTTTGAAGGCATACACACACTAATAAAATTATAAACCTCATACACAAAGCATATTTGTCATTTGTCAACATCTTAGGATACCCCACCACGAGTATCCTATCATGCTAACTAAAATGAGGGTCATCCTGCCAATTGATAGAGGGCGTGTTCTGGTAGCCAATTGCAGATCTTGGAAGAACGTGGGGAGGTTGGATGAATGTTATGGATTATATATCTGGCTATTGATCTGGAAACAGAAGCAACATTGAAGGAAGCGCGGTGGTGTTCATACTTAAATCATCTGGAATGAGAATGATTCAACTCGTGTTTTAATGTGTACCAGAAGACGAGATAGCAATTTGGCAGCATTTGAGTCGTAAAAAGGCAGCAGCTGAGTTTTAAAAATGTGGGTGCCTGCTTTAATTTGTGAAGAGGTTGTATATAGGGGGTGATAACCCGAGTAACCTCCCCTAGCTGATATGGATCTCCAAGCTATCTCGCATATAGGGATTTTACTGGCTAGTAGAGAGTAGTCGGCACATGCAACTTCTTCCTGCGCTCTTGAGATCGTGCCTAGACCATCAATTAGGCTTCGGCATGTGCCCCACTTCTTGACAGTTGTGGGCGGTTCGTGGCTTCAACACAAGTATGAGTGAGCTAGATGGTTTTTCCCTGGCATTCTTTGCGTGAGATGGGATTGTTCTCGGGGAAATTATCTTAAGTATGGGTCTCGAGCGGATGCATGAATACCTATAAACCAGGTTGGCTCCATAGTATGTGAAGCGGTGAGTTAGGTTGGTAGGCGGTTCTATATGTTTGGTGCTGGTGTTGTGCGTATGTTGGGCTAACCTATACTAAATATGTATTGCAACCCATTCCCTAACCTTCTCTAAGTTCTTATCTTATTATATCCTACAGATTTCTTGGTAAATGGTTTTGCTCCACATTATACAATTGCGCCAAAATAAACTATATAGCAATCTTAATTCTTCTTTCGAAGTTGACATATTAAGTTTGTGGAGCTTTCTAATTCTAAATTTTTTATTGAACTATAACGCTTGGAATATCTTGGACAAATCTTTGGTGGTCAGCTCATCGAAGAACCTTAGATGGTGAAAAAGTAAAGGATTATCACCGAGCGCTTCTAGTGCCTTCACTACCATGTATGTTCTTATCTCAGACTTGTATCGTTTGATGATTCCATGCGAATCATTAAAAGCAGGTAAAGCGTTAGGAATACCAATCGTGAGAGTCAAAGGCCGGAGGATTTGTGCCCAATAAACAAAAAAGGGTGGAGAAGGCTACTATGAGACAAAAGACCTCCTTTCAAAAGAGGTTAATTGAAACTCTCACATCTCCAAGTTGGATTCGCTAAAAAAAGAATTTTAGTGTCTTAACCTCCAAATATCTTGGTGCTAATCGTGCGATTTATCTTGTAAGGATAAACTATATTGAATTGTGGATTTCAAACTTCTTGTCTAGTTTCTTATGGTAACCCATATTTTGGGATATTGATGTCCTACACTATGCAAAATGTCTTTTATGTGTTTCATAAAAATCAATTGAGACATAATCATATCCTAATTCACGTATATGAGGTGAATTTGCATTAAGAAAGATAAAAATTGGGAAAGCTTTATAAAAATTGGGAAAGCTTTAGGATATGATGAGACACCCATTGAGGTATGGAAATGCTTAGGTAACGTAGGGGTGTCTTGGCTAGTTAAGTTATTTAATAAAATTATGGTGGCAATAAAAATGAAAGATGATGGGAGAATGAGTATTACAGTACCAATATACAAACATAAATGCGACGTTTAAGGTTGCACGAATTATAGAAGTGTTAAATTAATGAGTCACACAATGAAGTTTTAGGACAGAATTGTTGAAAATAGACTAAGGAGGGAGATGACATGTATCAAAAAATCAATTTGGTTTTATACCGGGTAGATCAACAATGGAGGCTCTCCACCTATTAAAGAGATTGATAAGCTTGGAAAAAGGATCTTTACATGGTCTTTATTGACTTAGAGAGGGCATATGATATAATCCTCAGAGAGGTAATTTGGTCTGCCCAAGAAGAGAAAGGGATTAAAGTGAGATTTATTGAGGTTACTAAAGATATGTATGATTGGGTATCGACATTAGTAAGAATCACGGCCGACCGACTTGCGAGTTTCCAATTATTATATGACTACACCGAGGATCGGCCTTAAGCCCGTACCTTTTTGCCTTAGTAATGAATGGACTAACTAGGCAGCTACAGGATAATATACCTTGGTGCATGATATTTGCCGATGATATTGTTCTTATCAATGAAACAAAGAATAGGTTAATGATAAGTTAAAAAAAACTCCTTCGATATGCCGATGATACCACGGTGTTTATGCCCGAGGGGCATGGTAAATTTGTGAATGTCCTCACTATTCTTCAACTTGTCGAAATTGCGTCTAGCCTCAAGATCAACTTAACTAGAGTGGCTTAGCCAGTCTGAACCTTCGGCTCTTAGTTCGTATGCTACTATTTTGGGCTGTTTTGTTATGATTTTTCCTTTTACCTACCTTGGACTTCCGTTAGTAGGTTTTGGGATCCTGATATTGTGAAGGTGTCCAGGGGTTTAGATGGGTTGAAGGGTGCATATGTCTCTTTAGGGGGAAGAGTTACGTTCATCGAGTCCTGATTGTATAGTATACTTATCAATTATTTGTCTTTGTTCAAGCTACATACGGAGGTGGCAGAGTGCTTTAAGGGCATCATACGCCGGTTTTGGTGGTGTGGGACCAGTGAGGGGAGTAAGGATCATTTGGTGGCTTGAAATATGGTTAGCATGTCGAAGGAGGATGGGGGGAACTTGGTTATCAAAAAAAAATTTCCTTGATTGGTAAGTGGTTATGACGTTTTCCATTGGAGCCACATTCTCTTTGGCATAGAGTTATTAGGAGCAAGTTTGGTGTTAACGAGAATGAATGGAATACATCTACGAGTCTCTCTATTACATATGCTAGTCAATGAAAGTTTATCTCGTTGCAACGACTGTCGTCTTTTCGACCTTCGGATCTTTAATCCGATAATTGAATTTGGGTACATGAATAACCTGGGTCCTTTTCTATTAAGTCTATCACCAAATTCTTCGTCTACATATTCAACATGACTTTCCTCTCTATAACTTCATTTGGAAGTCCAAGTTTCCTTTTAAGGACAAAGTCTTTGCTTGGTCAGTGTACGATGGTGGGTTGAATACTACTGATGGGCAGCAAATGGGACATCGAAAGACATATTTATCTCCATATGTGTGTCATGTGTATGAGAGCTAGCGAGTCTCATGAGCATTTGTTTATACATTGCCCTATGGCTTGGAGTCTATGGTACACGCTCTTTTGGGTGTGGGGCGAGATCTGCATTATGCTTCGTCGTGTGGAGGAATTTTGTGTGATTAGATACTTGGGCTTCGACCGATCGATGAATGCTTCTATGATGTGGGGATGTGCTGCGTTCAGCCTATCGTGGAACATTTGGATCGAGCAAAATTCTCGAATTTTCAGAAATCGAAAAGTATCGCGCTCACTTTTGTGGGAGAAGATCATGACGCTAGCTTCTCATTGGGCTAGGAGTTTCGGCGCTTTCCGAAGTTGTCTTTGGCAGATTTGTCTAGAGATTGGAAAGCTCTATACAATAATTTGTGTGTTTCTGCTTTCTTTGTAATCTCTTTCTATATCAATGATATTTTTCTTTCATCATAAAAAAAGTTAAAAAACTAGAAAGAAGCTTTAGATGTCAAAGGCTCCATTTGGATGATATATTTTAAGGGATGTTTTAACTAAGGTGTGAGAAACAAATGTTTTAAAATAGTAGGTAATGAGAGAGAATTATAAAATTGGATACGAAAAACATGTCATGTGAACACTAAACTAAGATTTATCAAAAATTCAAGTCTGGAAGCTGGTCATCCAAACAGAACCAATGTGTTTAAGATAAGTAGGAGTAAAATAAAGTATAGCACTTGCAACTTTAATGGTAAGAGAAGTATTAATGAATTGAAAGCTGAGTTAGATGGAGTAGAAATACCTCAAAAATAAATATTTGGTACCTAGAATCAATCATTCATCAAGAGGAGAGGCTGGAGAGGATGTCATAGAATAAAATCGTGTCGAATGAAAGAGTCCATTTAGAGTGTTACGTGATCGACGTATAACAGTAAAGCTATAGGGAAATTTTTATTGGACAATTGTAAGGCTTGCGCTATTATACGGAATCGAGTGTTGGGCTAATAAGAAGGCACCTGCTAACAAGATGAGTCTAGTGAAAATGCAAATGCTTAGATGGATGTGCGCATAGTTATTAAAGGCGCAAGGAGCAAAAGGTATGCTTGGGGCCTAGGCGCAAGGCGGGCGCGCGCCCAAGCGACGAGACGCACTTAAATGCTTTAAAATTTACCGAAAATATAATATAATTATATACAACATCAGCATAAGCTAGATATGAAATGCAAGTAGTAAATCAAACATTGATCTGAGTCATAGATAGAAAAAGATGTCTAATCACGCAAGTAATCACAAACAAGTGTAACTAGAAGTTCAAAGTTCCAAAAGAAGGGTTCTATATATCAATCCTAGGATCCTTTCATCAATCCTCATCGTCTAACAAATCATCTTCTTACACGTAAGCTTCGTCGGCCTCTTTAAATTCAGCCTCGTCCTGAACCGATGTCACAAACATGGCAAAAACTAACTGGCTCACAACCGATGACACAGGTTGAAAAAAAGAAAGAAACACTGAACTGAGTGAGGAATCAAAACATTATTCACATGGAACTGAAGTAGAAGCACATTCGCAGCATTAGTCACATGGAAACGGAGGAAAATCATAGCAATATTCACGGGAATCACTGATCATAGCATTATCCACCAAAACAGGGCTCAAAATCACTGTACTAGGAGAAATAACTTGTAAAAAGAAAGAAAAAATGATAAAAACAGAGCTGATTAGAAAAACCAGAACTCGTCCGGTAGCAGCATAATTACTCGACTTACTCGATTGAGTTTAGTAAAAAAAACACAGAACATGATGGTAAAAAGAAGGCCATAATTAAAAAGAAAAAAACTGTATGAAGTTCAGGGAGGATTGTTCAATTCTGTAACCAAAAAGAAAAGAGAAGGGGGTAGAAAAAGAAGAAACGGGAAAAAGTAAAAAAAAAAATAAAGGAACAGAGAAGGGGTAGAAAAAGAAGAAAGAACCCGGGAAAAAGGAAAAAAAAAGAAAGTAAGACTTACCTTGGCCGGAGAGGGTCGCCGGAGGTCGCCGGCTCGAGTTGATGCTGTTGGTACAGAGGTTGGCTGAAGGTGGTAGGATTTTAGTCGAGTTATGACTCATGTGTCTTTGTTGCTCCCAAATGTAGTGTTAAATAAGGGAACTATTGTGCTAAAACGGTCAATATTCTGCAGATATTCTCCAGATCTGTGAGATCTGTGCCTTGCGCCTAGGCGCACCAAGCCCAAGCCCTCGCCTAAGCCCTAAGCGCGCCTAGGCCCTCGCCCAAGAAACAGCGCCCGCCTATATTAGGCCCCAGAGTTGTGCCTCGTTGCGCCTTGCGCCTAGGCGCGCCTTTAATAACTATGGATGTGCGATACAACTAGAAAAGATAAGATTCATAATGAACAAATACGAGAAACGGCCCGCCTAGCCTATATTAGGCCCCAGAGTTGTGCCTCGTTGTGCCTAGGCGCGCCTTTAATAACTATGGATGTGCGATAAAACTAGAAAAGATAAGATTCATAATGAACAAATACGAGAAACGGTAAAAGTAGCTCCTATAGTAGAGAAAATGTGAGACGCCTAAAATGGTTTGGTCATGTACAACATAGGTCCCTTAGTGCTTAAGTTAGGAAGTGTGATGATATGAGTTTTAATCAAGCTAGGGGTAAGAATTGGCCAAAGTTAACATGGATATCAGCTGTACGGGAAGACATGAAAGTCTATCATCTGTATGGGTGACATGGCATTGGAACACGTGAAATTTTGGAAAAGAATTCATGTAGCCGACCCTAAGTGATTGAAATTAAGGCTTTGTTGTTGTTGTTGTTGTAATCATATACCAGTTCAATAACCATGTGCACCATTATCTGTGTACATGAATGTTGGACATAAATGGTTTAAGAAAAGTTTTGATGTTTTAATTTAATCAGATTGAGTAGAATATGTGTAGTACAATAATGTTTAATTAGTTCACTTAGATGCATTTAATCGAATTTATGATCCATGTCTATATCAACTCTGTAAACAAAGGCGGCTCTAGTAATTCATCCATAAAACAGGTCCATGTGCAAAGTTTCAAAATTCCCTCATGATTATAAACCCATTACATTTTTTTTTCTCTTTTTTTTTTTTTTAAAACGGGATTGTTAGTGGTTCCCCACTTACCCCTATTGTGACTCGAATCCGTAACTTATTGGAAACAGAGGAGGCGTCTTACGACTAGACTGCACCTCGTTGTCATAAACCTAGTACAGTACCACTTACATTGATAAATAATTACGATTCAATCATCTCTGCAAGAATGTGAGGCAGCAATAAGACGTGATGGGGTTATTAACACATGACATACATGCTTCCAAGGATAGACGCTTTCTATCTTGTTTTGGTTTGTCATAATTTCAAGATAAGTTTATTAATTTGCACTTTCTTGGTCCTACTTTGAGCTAATTATCTAACTTTTGGTTTTCAGAATAGAGCTTTTATTTCATATTCTATTTCTTCTTTTACAATAATGGCTCGACCATGGTTCTAGTAGAAACATTAAAAGGTAGAGGGGCGAGGAGGATACTTAGGATCATTAATCCTTTTGCAAAAATAAATAAAGCTCAAGGAGGTTCATGTTCTGTAACCTTTAACACTAATCTATGTGAAGAAGATGCATAGATTTTGAGTTCTGACAGCTATTTCTCAACTGCCCAAAACTTTTTGTATGATCAAATTAATTCTTGATGCCTTGAAAGGTTGTTGGTGTTTGGTCACTCTTAAACGCATTAGGAAGGGCCTAGCTCTTGTGCATGCTCGAAAATTGTCAAGGTGCCTTAAGATTTGGATGATCATGCCGTTTGCTCTCAAGTATCACCCAAGGGTGGCTCCTTGTTTTGGGGGCCTCAAGAGTTCGAGGCGCAGAGAAGAAAAGTTAAAAGCATTTTAAACAAGTTAAGAGTTCTTACCTCAGAGT
Organism: Lobelia cardinalis; assembly: GCA_028566635.1. Taxonomy (NCBI): domain Eukaryota; kingdom Viridiplantae; phylum Streptophyta; class Magnoliopsida; order Asterales; family Campanulaceae; genus Lobelia; species Lobelia cardinalis. Next base: position 10,885 of record JAOWAN010030612.1, on the reverse strand, counting down.
TTCAATCCCATTGCCACTCAATCACGCTAATAATGAATACTAATGATTCAGATTTTACTTGGGCCAATGTTTGGAGCTGCTGTTCTTGGCATGTTCATCGATAGGTCCTCTTGGTTTTAGTTAAAGAAAACAATAATTTTCTTGAAAGAGAAAAGATGGGCTATGAGTTGCCAACTAAGACATCAGCAACACCTAAACCCTCTCAAAAAGGGAACAATAAAAAGTATAAATAAATTGATGGAATCAATAAAAGGTTGAGCAAAATTAAAGCAAAAGCACAACATATTTCATAATATGCTACTTTATATGTAGTTCAGTGCTGAATTTCATTATCCAACGTGGCTTAGGTCCAAAGATGAATTGTGGAAATAGGTCTGTTTGTGTTGGATGTAATTGGGCATGAATGTAAGTCAATTTTCTGGGTTCATGGCCGAAAGCAGGAGTGATGGACCTGCCATGAAATTTTCTTTTGAGAGGTGAAAGGAATAAGATGTGAGAAACATCGTGCTGGATTTGATTGATTTTCAATGTACACAATAAACATGCTTTGCTCTATATGGCACATGCTGTCATGCTAATCCTTTGGTTCAAATCAGTGTCAAAAAATTTTGCTCACCCGATTTTCTAGGGTGCACTACCTATTACTACATCTAAAAACACACCGACCTGTTCAACCCCAGGATGTGATGAGTCGACATCGAGGTGCCTAAAAGCGGAAACCAAACAAAGGTCATGCATATGAAGATACTGAAATGACACTCTATAATTTGTGCAAAAACAAAAGTGGTCTTTTAACTGCTGTGTGGGAAAGTAAGCGAAAAGAAGTTACTGTTGAATGAACTTACAATGGCCCACTTCAGGAGGTGCAGAATTAAATTAGGCATGTGTGTATCTTGTTGTACATCTAAAATGATGTTAAATTTAAGAAGATGTATTTGAGTCCAGTTAATGATGTTATGCAATGGACACTTATTACTTCAGGTGAGTTTACCATTAAATCTGCTTGAGAGGAAATTAGATGCAAGAAACAGGTCTCTTTTATTTCTAAATGTAGTTGGCATAACCATCTTCCTCCTACAATTCTATTTTCGTTGGGAAAGTTTTCCATAAAGGGATCCGTACTGAAGAAAATGTTCAAAGAAAAGGTATTAAGCTGGCTTCTAAGTGTTGTTGCTGTGCTATTGCCAATTCTGAATCAGAATACCATCTTTTGATTGAGGGGAGTGTTGCTTACTCTGTTTGGATTTTTTTTTTTTTGCAAAGATTATGGGAATTAAGGTTGGTCAGGGTAGCAAACAACAGGTTTTTAATTCTTTGTGGTTTTTTGGAGATGATTCATCCTTTAAAGGATGGTTATGCAGAATTCTTTACTGTATCATTGTTGGGAAACATGGAAGGGGAAATAATGCTATGTATGAGGATTAAAAATTGCAGGTTGCTCCTATCATTTATATAGTTTATTTTCCAGTTGACTATGACTATTAAGGTTAACATGCTACAGAATTCATATGACATCTTTTTGGCCTCATTTTTCAATGGTAAAGTGGTTACTCCTTTGAAACCTAGCCTTATATGTTCAATGGAAACATCCTGCAGACTGCTATATTAAGGTTGAATACAGATGGTGCATCAAAGGGTAATCCTGTACCTTCTGCTGGAGGTGGTCTGGTGGTGTGCTAAGAAATCGCCAAGGGCAGCTTACATCTGCGTTTTCATCTTTTTATGGTCGTCAAACTAATCTTTGGGCTGAGAGCAAAGATACTTTGGATGGATTCAACTTGCTTTTTCCTCTGGTCATTATTTGGTGTGGCTGGAAATTGATTCATAGGCTTTAGTGAAGATCATTAAGGGTGATTACAAAGTTCCTTGGCATATAGGGTACTTGATAGTATATAGATATCATCAGAAGATTAATGAAGTGGATGAATGTGGAAGTGGCTCATATCTTAAAGGAAAGAAATGAAGTTGCGGATATTCTAGCTAATTGGGGAATTAATCACGTCTTATAATTCTTTTACTAATCTTACTATTCCCACTTCTATTAGAGGAGCAACTCTTTTAGATAGATTTAGTTTTCGTTATATTAAAATAAGCAAGTAATGTTTCTATTGTATTTTCAAGGAGATTTTGGCTTGGTCCCTCTCCTTCGGTCATATTGTAGTCAGGCTTAAGCCCCCCCCCCCCAACCCCACCTTTTTATCGTTTTTGAGATTATTAATAAATTGATGAGGGTGCCGTCCCTCTTTCCTTAAGAAAATAAAAATACATATGAACTAGGTGAATAAGACTAATGTTTGGCTATATTTCAGAAAGTTATAGCATTGCATTCATGTGAATGCTTATATTACATAGATTCTTTGGTAAAAATGCATCTGCTCACGTATTTATTTTGTTCCTGCCCCACTAGGTGCAGCTCTTTCTGAAGGAGTTCCCATAAATCCTTTATACAAGTATCTAGCGTCTGCTTTGTGCCAGGCCGTATCTTCTGACGCCTTTTGTTGGACCAACAAATTGACATTGATCCCAGAAAACAGTTCCTTTGAGCAGAAAGAATTTGAATGGAAACTGATAGTTGATAAAGGATCAGAAATAGTAAAAGTGTGTTAGTTGTGTTTATTCAGTTGTCATGTGCCTTGACATTTGACATTTGCTTCTGATTGCTCTCTTATAGTTTTTGGCTCATTTCAGATGTTGAAGACTGTAGACTTTGAACTTCATGTTCAGGAGCCTTTCTTTTCCCAGCTTAAAGGTGAATACCAAGGATATATCTTTTACTGCAGCGATTATTATGATGATATTCTAGAGTTAATAGTCTTAGGTTACATTGTAATATCATTTTCGATTATGCCAGGTTCCCCCCCTTGTAATTTGTTTTTACTTGCAGATGGATTAAAAACAGTTGAAGGAAGATGTGATGTTGGTGATTACCAACGGTATGGCTTATCTCTTTGATGTAGAACAGAAGGATGAAAAGAAATAATAAAGGAATTTCATCTGAGTTTTCAGTTATTCAAAGGTGTGGTCCATAAATGACTTCTACCCTAATTTAAAGTTAACCTAAAACAAAGATTACCATAGAAACACTTGAATTGAGAAAATAACTGTGAGCCCCTAAAATACTAAATAGCTGATAACTGATTAAAATTATTATTCCTTGTACGTTGCCTGATATGTCTTAAGAGTTGGGAAGCTCCGATTCCTATTGCTCTTATGCTCTTACATAATGATTAAAATGAACTATTCCTTGAAGGAGTTGGGCAGGCTCTGATTCCCATTGCTCTTACATATACGTCACTATTATATGAGCTTTGATGATTTTAGAGACCAGCTAAAGAGAATATAAAGGTAGAAGGCATTTATTCAACGTGCGATACAATGTCCAAGTGTATAAAGTGATTGCTTAAAGATGTATAAAGGAGGAGGGCGAGAGACTATCTCTCGAGTTCTCCAGCAAAAAAGGGATTCATAGAGATTTGCATGTATGCTTGGTTTTAAATCATAAGTTTAGACATAGTCCCTTACAAAAACTGAGGTACCAATGTAAGATCATAAAATAGTATAGCCATAACACAATACTCTGATTCATTCCGACAACTGTGCTTGGTTTCTTACTCCTCCAAAAACTACAATTTCAAACACTAACATACAATACCCAAGGCTTGACTGTCTGAGAAAATGCACCCATATAGAGAAAGTATGTTCTTCCCCTACTGCAGGACTTGGAGCAAAACCATATGACTCTTCACTTGTTTCTTCTTTTGCTTTTATCTTGGTGTATCCCTGGTTCGCCTTTATTGTGTAATCTTTCTCTCTTCTGATATAATTTCTTATTTTATCAAAAGTAAAAGAAAATAATAAATTCTTGTGATTCCTATAAGTGTAAGTCAATTCTTCACGAGTCTTACCATTACTGAAATCCATTGATTCTAATTGTGAAACATTGGAAAGAAGCAAGAAATAAAGGAATCTCGTATGTATACGGGCGTATGGGGGCAGAAGCATTTTTTATGCGGATTGGTTAAGTGAGGTTTTTTATATTTGTTGGTGGAAATTTAGTTTTCTTGCAGGAGTGTAAACATAATTTTGTGGTAGCTTACCTTATTAGTAATGGGAAATATTGGTTTTGTGGCTTATTTATCAAATAAATTATGGTGTGATAAGCATGAAGCCATGCATATCTCCACGTGTCCAGTTTTTCATGAGAGAAATAAGTACATAAAGGTTGACTTTCTTCTTCTGCTGTAGAAAATTCAGCAGAGTCTAATCTCTACTTCATGTACGCAGAGGAGATCAATTAAGAGATCTACTTACTAAACTCTTACTTGAGTGAGGGTGGATAATACTTGTAACAAGCTATAGAGTACGGACATGATAAATATCTATGTCTGCTTAGGTATCGAACTGATGGGATTAATATGTCATATACAGTTTTGACCTTATCTTTTGAAATGTTTTCATGTTAGAATTGTCATAGAGGGCCTCTTCAGGTCCTTTGCACTTTTTTACTTGTTTGTTAAGATAATCTACTTTTTTCCATAGCTACATTTGTCTGATTCGTTCGCTATTATTCTCATGCTGCATCATTCTCTCTTAATGTCTGTCTTATATTGGATATCAGAATTGCACCAGGAGCTTTGATCCTCATCAACAAATGTCTGGTGCTTCAAGTTGAGGTCTTGATGTTCTTGCTTTTACTGTACTAGTCCTGTACAAAACTTCGTTGTGTTAACTTGACTAATTTACAGGATGTTCGTCGTTATGCTTCATTCTACGAGATGCTAGAAGTCGAGGGTCTTGCGAATGTCCTTCCTGGAGTAGAAGTTATTGAAGAAGGTATCAGCCTCATGTTATGACAAACAAATCAGATCTATTTGTATTACTGTTACTGGTCCTAGAGAGGAATGTATTAAGTTGAAATCAAACCGAACCTTTTGACTTGTGTGAACGCAACTGAATTGAAGGGAGCCTGGGACTTCACTTCAGCTTAGTTCCGCATTTAAACATTTTGTATATCTGCTGTTCTTGGATAGAAGCATTCTGAAGTAAACATAGATTTGAAACCTAAAACTGAAAACATAATTTTGCTGGTTTCCCTGGCGGGTTTGTCCCCTGTTGAAGCCTTTCTTCTCCTTTCATTTTGAGGCTTTTGCCATTTCAAGGGTGAGGGATATTTTGGCTTAAGCTGTCTCTGGAGCTTTTTGATGCTCATGGAGAGTGAGATGCATGATCATTGGGGATCAAGTTTCCTCCTTCTCGCGTATAGAGGCTTCGTAATACATGGGTTAAGGGTGTTCTCAGCATGTCAGGCCGGTTTTTGACTTTGTGCTTCAAATTTCTGCCATGTTCGTTGCTGGTTGTGCCTTTTGCCCTCACTTGATTTCTTCGCGTAATAATACATTTTCTTGGAATTAAATACTCAAAATGCATGAAAATTAAGAGTAATTAGGGGGGGGGGGGTAAGATACCAAGCACCATGATAGAACGTTGCCATAGCTTCAAGTATAGGGGAACAACGAGAGGAATGAAATGATTTTTTTACCATTACAATATTATGCAGGCTGTCATCTTTTCATCAAAAGTGATGATTGACTTAGTTTCTGAGCATGATTTTTCTTGCCTCAATTTCTGCAGGTGTGCAAATTTACAGAAAGTTCTATTCAGAAGAGAAGGAAAGGACAAATGGCGTCCTTGCAATTCACATAACAAGGCATGCTTTGCAGCTTTATGATCATCTGGCCTCTGTTCTTGCTGTGAGTTCATTTATTATGATATCCTTGTACAGATATTTCAATGTTTTACCTGGAAAGGCACAAACCTCAATTTGATTAAAACAAAATTGGACATAAAGGGTGTTTTCTTTTATCTAAAGAGAAGTTATTATAGATGTAGAACCACATGCTTGTTTTTTACACTCTATTTTTTCATCTTGCAGGGTTTAAGTTATGAAGGTATTGAGAGGCTTATGGGTCTTGTACATACTGTGGGAACAGTTCCACAGGCACTTCCCCCGGCAAGATCAACCCTAATCACATCATTTCTGTTGCCACATAATCCAATTGTATGAATGATTTGCAACTTCTGTCTTATTATTTGACTGTATGTTTATAGAACTCTGAACTTCAAGTCTCATTATTTTTGAACTTGATTGTACCAGTGTCACCGTCATGGGGCCTACAGAGTATCTGTTTATTGTTTTATGCCCAACAACTAATTATTAGCTTCCCACTGAATAACCTAGAGTAAATGCAAATAGCTCCAATAATCCAATTATTCACATTTACTCCATCCATGCCTAATGAACTTGTGCTTTCCACTTTGGGTAGTTTCATTCAAAGATTCTGCTTTTTGAAATTAAGCTTGGATGTTCAAACTACATTCCCCATAAGAAAAAACATGGGAAATGGTATAAAGATGTTTGGGGTAATGGTTACCTGCAAGGTATGCATGTATGAAGGGAACTTTTCAAACTCAAATACGATGATTGAATCTTCGGAGTGAGACTCTGATTGGATGGAAGGGAGTTTGTCAAACTCAAAATATGATAATTTACATCACTGTTCTGTTCAAAGTGGTGGAAATTTGTTTTAAGCAATTGCACAAGCAATGAAATTTACAGTTTCTTGTTTGTAGCATATCCCTTGAGAAGCGCTTGGACCCTTATCCATTTAGCTGTAATTGGACATGGGTACTTGATGAGCTTTGAGATGGTAATGTCTGGAGATGGTAATGTCTGTCTGCTTGGTATTTCAATAAGTTTTCAAAGTTGGAACATCCACATTTGAAGCTCTTACGTACAAAGCCAAAATTTAGAGTTCGAGTAGTAGAGAAGCAATTATTGTTAGTAATTTTTTGCTACCATTCCTGTTAAATGTATTTAGGTAGATTCTTTACTTTATTTTCTAGTGGTGTTTATTACCTTAGGCTGTTAGCAGTATTCTCGTCATGTCATATAGTTACAATTTTGGGTACTATGTTACAAGGACCCAAGTGTAATGTATGCTGCAGGTGTGCGCATCCCCCTAGCCAAATAAATATATTTTTACACTACACCTAGGTCTCCGGCCATCATACCTATGTTTGTCGTGTTGACAGGTTAATCGTCTATGCTAACCTGTCCATGTTACAGTTGAGTATGTTTTTCGTTGGTGTTTGGTATTATGAAAGTTGATTATCCTAGGGTTTGAGTCATTCCAATTTGTAGTTCAGCTGCAATAAAGCTTTCAGATGGTTGGCTGTGAAGGATTTCCAGGCTAATTAGCAATTATATAATAGACTTTATTGGTTCAAACTTTTCTAGAAGATGGACCAAAGGGTCTAGGGTTTTTGGATTTGTTTAGTCTTGCAAAAGTGAATAGTCAGCTTGTTCTCTCACTTTGAACGGTATAAAGAAAAGAATAGTCATTGGCCTCAAGTTGCACTGTTCGTGGTTACTTGTTGATGCTTTTAGGGCTAGGAGGCTGCAATGTCATCACTGAAAATCAAGAAAGAGGATGACAAGAAATCAAATTAAGTATCCAAACCAGATTCCCCTTGGTGTCACCCTTGAGGTTCACGGTTCAGAGAAAACAAGCCATAGTTCCTGCTGAAAATTTGAAGGTACCAATCTATTCCTTCAATTTAAAAGAATTGAATAAATTTATTTGGCTTGAATTATTGCTAGACCTAAAGGATTTGAGTTAGTACAACAACTACAACAAAGCCTTAATCCCAATTCTTTTGGGGTCGGCTACATGAATCCATTTCCGTTATTCTATGCGATTCATGTCAAGTCACCATATAGATCACAGTCTTTCATGTCTTTTCGTATTGACGATGTCCATGTTAACTTTGGCCTACCCATACCCCTAGCTTAATTAAGACTAATATCGTCACAGTTCCTTTCTCGAGCGCTAAGGGGCCTACGTCGTTCATGACTTAACCATCTTAGGCGGTTCTCTCTCATTTCCTCTATTATAGGAGCTATTTTTATCGTTTCTTGTATTTGTTAATTACGAATACTATTTTTTCTAGTTTTACCGCACATCCATTTAATCACTTGCATTTCCGCTACACTCATCTTGTTAGCATGTTCCTTCGTAGTAAGCCAATACTCAGTTCTATACAACAGTGCAGGCCTAACAAATGCCTACAAAATTTTCCCTTTAGATTTATTGGTATACACCGATCACATAACACTCCAGATGCACTCTTCCATTTCATCCAATCCGATTTTATTGTATAATTGACATTCTCTCCAATCTCTCCATCTTAATTAATGATCGATTCTAGGTACCGAAATATTTCCTTTTGAGGTATTTCGTCTTTATCTAACTTAAGTTTTACTTCAATAATACTTCACTTACCACTAAAGTGCAAATCATGTACTCTATTTTGCTCCTACTTATTTTAAACCCTTTGACTTCTAAAGCTTCTATCCGTTTGTCTAAACTTATCATTAGCCCCATTCATTGTTTCATTGATAAGGACAGTGTCATCGGCATATAGCATGCAACAAGGTATATCATCTTGTAGATGTCTGATTAGTGCATCCATTACTAAGACAAGATGATATGGGCTTAAGGCCGATCATTGCTGTAGTCCTATAGTGATTGGAAACTCGCATGTCTTTCCTGTCGTGGTTCTAACTAACGTCGTTGCCCCAACATACATATCTCTAATAACCTCAATATATCTCACTTTAACTCCTTTTACGGTCGTCCAAATGACCTCCTACGGACTCTATCCTATGCCTTTAAGTCAATAAACACCATGTGTAGATCCATTTTTCCTTCCCTATAGAGTTCTATCAATCTCCTTAATAGGTGGATAGCCTCCATTGTTCATCTACCTAAATTAAATTGATTCTCCGATACCGTTATTTTTCTCCTTAATCTACTTTCAACTTTTCTTTCTCAAAGCTTCATTGTGCGATTAATTAGTGGTGTGGAATTAAAAGACTAGGACCTACGGGTTACTTTGACATTGCATTTAGCGAAATTCCTTTGGCTTTGGATAGATAGAGATACTTCTTCAAAAAACTTCATAACTATATAATCTCATGCCACTGCGTGGGAAGACTTCTGTGCAAGTTCCAATTATTAGTTAAATTGGGATCACATATTTCATGATTGAATCATGTGATGACTCGAAGGAGTGTTTCACACGAACCCTTGGTGAGCCGTAATCTTAGCCTTAAAGTTTCAGGTAAGCAAATCAAATTACTTCTTGCCTAGGGCCACATAGAAGAGTTCTGTTCTAGTCTTGTAACGCCCCAAACTCGGACCCAAAATGTGAGACTCAAAGCTCGAGGTCGTTACTAGCAATCAGAAGCAAACATACTAAATTACCCTTGCTACCATCATCCAAAACATCAGAGAGTATTCCCAAAATATTTACAAACTTACAATGGTCATCAAAAAGCCTAATTAATCCAGCGATTCTATAGATCGAGGGCTTACATCAACGCAAAAATACATATACTATTACGGTCAACAGAATCCTCCGCCTCAACTCGAGCTACGATTGTCGCATCACTTCCTGGCAAAAACAAAAATATGAAATGAATGAGCGAACAATGCCCAGCAAGTTCATACACATATCCCTTCGGTTATGAAGGAGGGGTCGACGCGAAACAAATGTACTTTCCATATCTCAAGAAAAGCAAGTAAATCAAAGTTTATCAAAGTCCCACAAGGATATTTCCATAATTACAACAATAGAACCATTTCAAAACAAAGTTTTCAATGGAGTTCAAATGAAGGTAAAAGCAACGAAAGACTCGAATAATTCTATTATTACCAACCGTTCCATACCGGTTAATAATAACAAAACTATTCATAGATGCCATGATCAACTAAGGGGTCAAAGACCCATCAAACGTAAACCTCAAAAGAGGTATCAAACAAAACCCCAAAAGGGGTATCAAAAGGTATATCCGGATAACCTGAGTAACTACAATTCCGAGCAGTACAAACAAACGCCTTACAGGCCAAAATGTCACAAGGACCCCATTCATATATGGTTGTTAGCTTAGTGATCATAACAGAATAACTTCAATGAAAATGAAATGCAAATGTACATGTTATAAGAAAATTTAAAAATAAACATGTACCTACATTAAGACGAATAAATAGTACTCCCAGGAATAAAAGCAACAAGTATAAAATCTGATACGAAATTGAAGTACTATTTTCAAGAGTAGAAGCAACGATTTTCGAAGGAGGCAAAGCAAATCCGACACAAAGTTGGGCATACGTTCTCAAGAACGATACTTTCATTGAATACAAAGGAAACCTATAATAAAGAACAAGATAATCAAACCTATTAGAGGTGTAATCCCTTACCTTAATGCGTAAATACTCGTCTCAATGAACTGCTCAAATCTCCATACCCTAACCTATGCAATACAAAATGAACCTTATCAATTAACACAAAAATTCAATCTATTGTAATACTATCCGTAAGTAATTATTTAGCCTACCCAAACAACTCCACTCACGTCTCCCTTTCTTTCTTTTTTTTTCCTCCTTTTCTTCTTGTCAACTAATCCAGCAGTTGATTATATTAACCCAAATTGAGAGAAAATAACATAATTCAGAATTGGTACTTACCTGATTTCAACACCAAAAAGGGTTATTGACTTCTTTTCTAGCTTCCTTCCTCTTTCTCTAGATCACCCCCAATTGTTCCTCCTTTTGCTGGTATATACTCTCTCTCGCTTCTCTTTTTGAATCACTAAATTGGAAAATAGAACCTCCTCTCCAAATTCTAACTCTGCTTCTTCAAGTTTTCCCCTATTTCTTGATCTCTCTCCCTCTCATAGTCGATGGTGAAAGAGTATGAAAATACTCTTATTTTAATCTTTGTGATTCTGAAAATATTTAATGTATAAATATTGTAGGAATAT